>ML364297.1:0-31803 GCA_005239505.1 Nicotiana paniculata | reverse complement strand
GCACCCGCGTCACATGTATGATTCGTGAGCGGAATAGCCCTACTATTATGTCAACCGCGTCGCGTGTTCGATTCGCGAGCGAAGTAATATATGCATCTAGCCGTTAGACCCTCGACAGTGCACATTTATTTTCGCGACGCTTCGGCCGTACGCTTTCGGCCTATTATGTGCTATATAATTTACTGGGAGTTTGTTGTAATTGTATAAACTGTTTCATGTGAAAAAGGGAATTTAGTACATTATATGCTAGTGAAATTTGACATGCAAAGGTAGTTACAACTATACTTGATATTTTATGTCTTTGTGATTACTACGACTGTTATGCCTGCCTAGTTCCTATTAAATTATGTTATTGAAGATGTTGACCCTAGTAAGTATCACGTCTACCTCTCGTCACTACTTCTTCGAGATTAGGCGGGATACTCACTGGGTACATATCTGTTTATGTACTCATGCTACGATTATGTAATTAATTGTACAGGCTCTGAGGCAGGTACATCTAGGCATTTTTTTGGAGCTCGTCCCTGACGTATACTTGGCGTGGACTTCTCGGTGAGCTGCTTTCCCTGACGTATCTCTCTGGCAGCACCTTGGAGTTCCTCTTTTCTTTTGCTATGTCTGTATTACTCTTTTTCAGACAGTAGGGCAAACTTGTATTTTCTTTTGGATACTCGTTGCTAGTAGATGCCCATAGACCCGTGACGCCAGTTCCTGGCATGCCCACGTAGTGGATATTCTATTCTTTTGGGTTGTAATTATCGGTGGTGATTACTATATTTATTTCTCACTTTGGTCGTCTAAGTCACTAATATACTTCGAATTTATGCTTTTGAAAGAAAAACCTCTTAAGTATGGTAAATTGTTTTATAAATTAAAAAGAGATCACTAGTAAATTAAGGTTGGCTTGCCTGACATCGTAGTTGGGCGCCATCGCGACCTAAATTGAGCTTTGGGTCGTGACAATACCAAGAGATGAAAACTTAAAGCAAAACTCACGAGCTCATAATTATTTTCAAATTAGCTAAAGTTTTAAAGATTTAAGGTGAATAATGTTATAAATGTTAGTTATTTCAAAATATTCCTGTTTTTTAAAATGTTAATAAAACACTCTCCAAAGGTGTTGTCATATTAAAAGCACGAAGGCCCTTAGCAAACTATTATTCGTATTTTTTACCCTTTAAATATAAAGTTCACGCTAGACAAAACAGTCATTTAATTATTTCTCTAATTTTTTTAATTAAAAATATTTATTCACTAGATTTTCTAATATTTAGGAATACTCATTTAATTATTCTCCTACTATCTAGGACTAATTTTTCTATTCCTTTTAGATCTGCAAGTCGTGCCTTTTCAAATCCATGTAGATTTAGTAGTATTAAATTTAATGAACTTTCAATTACTACCAGACAAAATTTTCGAAACTTTGTACTCCTTATATGTTTAATATGAATTTTAATAAAATTATCGTCACTTTCAAACTCTATTTAATTTTAGATTTAGGGTGATTTTTTTCACTTTCTACCTCCACTTAAATTTAACAGTATTAAATTTCAAACACGATTTATCCTAGGAAAGTGATCACTTTGTAATTCCTTTTAGTTTAGGAGGATTTTAAATAAAATTTTGGCTCAATTAAATTTCAAGCACTTTTGTTTTATACTAGGAAAGTTTCGATCACTTTGTACACATTTTAGGTTTAGATTAATTTCATTCCGACCCCGACAGCTAATTTTCCATTGCCGACCAGAACTAGCCAAAAAACTTAATTTCGCCAATTCAAGCTTAATTCTACTCCGGACCTCTAAACCACATTCTGAACACACTCTTAAGTCCCAAATCACCTAATAAATCTATTCGAGCCCTAAAATCTGCATTCCGAGGTCGTTTACCTAATAATCAACTTTCGGTTGACTTTTCCAACCATAAGGCCAACTTAAGAGACTAAGTGTCTCATTTCTTACCACGACCACTCCAGACCCGAACCAACCGACCCAATATATCATAAATAGGCTAAGTAACACATGACAATGCATAAATAGGGAAAACGGGGCTAATCTAACGGAACGACCGACCGGGTCATTACATTCTCCCCCTCTTAAACAAATGTTTGTCCTCGAACGGGTCTAGAAAAATACCTGGAGTCTCAAATAAGTGAGGATATCTGCTCCGTATCTCCTGCTCGGTGTCCCAGGTGGCCTCTTCCACCGGCTGCCTTCTCTACTGTACCTTCACTGAAGCTATATCCTTAGACCTCAACCTTCTGATCTGACAACCCAAAATAGACACTGTCTCTACCTCATAAGACATATCACCCTCAAGATGAACCGAGCTGAAATCCAAGACATGAGACGGGTCACCAATATACTTTCGAAGCATGGAAACATGAAACACCAGATGAACACTCGATAAGCTGGGTGACAAAGCAAGTCTATAAGCCATCTCTCCAACCCTCTGAAGCACCTCAAAAGGCCCGATGAATCGAGGACTCAACTTGCCCCTCTTCCCGAACTGCATAACACCCTTCATGGGTGACACTTTCAATAGCACCTTCTCCCCAACCATGAAAGACACATCCCAGACCTTCCGATCCGCATAACTCTTCTGCCTAGACTGCACAGTGCGAAGACGCTTCTGAATCAAATTCACCTTATCCAACGCATCCTGTACCAAGTCTGTGCCCAATAGCCTAGCCTCACCCGGTTCAAACTAACCAACCGGATATCTACACCTCCTACCATATAAAGCCTCGTACGGAGCCATCTGGATAGTCGTTTGATAACTATTATTATATGCAAACTCCGCGAGTGGCAAAAAATGGTCCCATAAACCCCCAAAGTCAGTGACATAAGCACGCAACATGTCCTCCAGAATCTGAATAGTGCGCTCTGACTGCCCATCCGTCCGAGGATGAAATGGTGTGCTCAACTCGACCTGATTACCCAACTCTCTCTGCACGGCTCTCCAAAACTGAGATGTGAACTGAGTATCTCTGTCAGAAATGATAGAAATTGGGACACCATGCAACCGAACAATCTCTTGGATATAAATCTCAGCTAATCACTCTGAATCATACATAGTACCAATAGGAATGAAGTGCGCTAACTTGGTCAACCGATCCACAATAACACATATAGCATCAAACCTCCTCGAAGATCGTGGGAGCCCAACTACAAAGTCTATGGTGATCCGTCCCACTTCCACTTCGGAATATCCAACCTCTGATGCAACCAACCTGGTCTCTGGTGCTCATACTTGACCTACTGACAGTTGAGACACCAAGCTAGAAACTCAACAATATCCTTCATCATCCGCCTCCACCAATAATGTTGTCTCAGATCTTGATACATCTTCGCGGCACCCGGATGGATGGAATACCGCGAGCTATGGGCCTCTGCTAGAATCAACTCTCGAAGCCCATCCACATTGAGCACACAAATCTGACCCTGCATCCTTATAACCCCATCATCACTAATAATTACATCCCTGGCATCACCTCGTCGGACCCTGTCCTGAAGAACGAGCAAGTGTGGGTCATCATACTGGTGCTCTCTGATCTGGTCATAAAGAGAAGACCTGGAAGCTACACAAGCTAATACCCAACGGGGCTCTGATAGATCCAATCTCACCAACTGGCCTATTAAGGCCTGAACATTAAGTGCTAATGGTCTCTCTTTTGCTGGAAGATATGCTAGACTCCCCAAACTCTCTGCTCTGCGACTCAAGGCATCGGACACTACATTGGCCTTTCCCGGATGGTATAAAATAGTGATATCATAGTCCTTGAGAAGCTCCAACCATCTCCTCTGACGTAAATTCAGATCCTTTTGCTTAAACAGATGATGTTGACTACGGTGATCAGTGAAAACCTCACAATGCACCCCATACAAATAATGACGCCAAATCTTCAAGGCGTGAACAATGGCTGCTAGCTCGAGATCAGACACTGGGTTATTCTTCTCATGAGTCTTCAACTGGCGCGAGGCGTAGGCAATCACCCTATCCTCCTACATCAAAACACAACCGATGCCTATCCTCGAGGCATCACAATATACGGTATAAGAACCTGAAGCTGATGGCAATACTAACACTGGAGTTGAGGTCAATACAGTCTTGAGCTTTTGAAAGATCTCTTCACACTCGTCTGACCACCTGAACGGAGCACCCTTCCGGGTCAATTTGGTCAAGGGCGAAGCAATAGAAGAAAACCCCTCCACAAAGCAACGGTAATATTCCTCCAAACCAAGGAAGCTCCTAATCTCCGTAGCTGAGGACGGTCTGGGCCAATTCTGCACCGCCTCTATCTTCTTCGGATCAACCTGAATACCTTCACTGGACACCACGTGCCCCAAGAAAGCTACTGAGCCAAGCCATAACTCACATTTGGAGAACTTTGCATAAAGCTTCTCCTCCCTCAATCTCTGTAAAACAACTCTCAAATGATGAGCGTGCTCCTCCTAGCTACGAGAATATACCAGGATGTCATCAATGAACAAAATAACAAAAGAATCCAAGTACGGCTGAACCACGTTGTTCATCAAATGCATGAACGCTGCTGGGGCATTGGTCAGCCCAAAAGACATCACCATAAACTCATAGTGACCATAATGAGTCCTAAAAGTTGTCTTGGGAATATCAGAATCCTGAATCTTTAGCTTATGATACTCGGATCTCAAATCAATCTTAGAGAACACTTTGGCTCCCTGAAGCTGGTCAAAAAAATCATCAATACGAGGCAAGGGATACTTATTCTTGACTGTAACCTTGTTCAACTGCCTGTAGTAAATAGACTTTCTCATGGAACCATCATTCTTCTTTACAAATAACACCGTTGCACCCCAAGGCGACACACTATGCCGAATGAACCCCTTATCTAGGAGTTCCTTAAGCTGCTCTTTCAATTCCTTCAACTCCATTGGTACCATGAGACACGGTGGAATATAAATAGGATGAGTGCCCGGCATCAAATCGATACCAAAAATCAATATCACGGACCACAAGAATAGAATCAATAGTGGGAGTCTCAGCACTGGCGTCCCTCACAAAAGCCAAATACGATAAACATCCCTTTTCTACCATATGCTGGGCCTTCAGGTAAGAAATCACCCTACTAGGCACATACTCAATAGTACCTCTCCTCTCAACCCTCAAAAATCCTGTTATCGCTAAGGTCACGGTCTTAGCGTGACAATCCAGAACAACATGACACAGAGATAGCCAATCCATGCCCAATATCACGTCAAAGTCAACCATGCTAAGAAATAACAGATCCACTCGGGTCTCCAGACTCCTAATAGATACCACACACGACCAGTGCACACGGTCCACAACAATAGTATCACCCACCGGAGTCGACATATGAACAAATGTAACTAAGGACTCACGAGGCATATCCAGAAAATGAAAAAAGTATGATGAAACATAAGAATACGTTTAACCTGGATCAAATAAGACCGAAGCATCTCGGTGACATACTGAAACACTAATTGTAAACACTGCATCTGAGGCCATAGCATCTAGTCTAGCTGGAAGTGCATAAAATCGAGCCTGACCGCCACCTGATCGACCTCCCCCTCTAGGGCGTCCTCAAGCTGACTGGACCCTACCCGTAGCTGCCTAGGTGGGTGGTGAAGTAACTGGTGTTGAAGCTGAAGACTGGCCTCTCTGCTGGAATGAACCACCTGAAAGACGGGGACAAAACCTCTTGATATGACCCGGATCACCACACTCAAAGAAACCCCTCTCAGCAAATGATGGTGGGGACTGAAGGGAACCCCTAGAACCAGAATAACCACTTGAAGAACCATGCGCCGAGGAACCCTGAACTAATGGTGGCCTAGATGAACTCTGGTTTGGAAGAGCACTGAATGAGGAACGGCCCGGATGAGAGCTGCAGGGACTATACCCCGATGATGCACCATTGTAGGCTGGGCGGACTGGATAAGGAGGCCTCAATGAACGACCTCTGATGTGCTGAGACTGACCTCCTGAATGAACACCACCAAAACTACCAGACCCTCGAGGCTTCTTGGCCTCCTTCTCGGCTCGCTCCTGGCGGCGAACTGACTCAATCTCTTTGGTAATGTCAGCCACCTCCTCAAAAGAAGCGCCAGATACCCTCTCTCTGTTCAGAAAAATCTGAAGCTGATAAGTGAGGCCATCAACGAACCTCCTGATCCTCTCCCTATCTGTGGGAACTAGCCAAATAGCACGACGGGCCAACTCGGAGAACCTCATCTCATACTGCGTCACGATCATGTCCCCCTGACGCAACTGCTCGAACTCCCCGCACAGTTCTTCCCTACGGGACTGCAGTACATACTTCTCCAGGAAAAGAATTGAGAAATGATGCCAGGTAAGGGGTTGCATCAATAGGTCTACGCCTCTCATAGGCATCCCACCAAGCAAGTGCAGCTCTCGAGAACTGGAAGGTAGTAAATGGGACCCTACTGGACTCCAATATCCCTGTTGTGCGAAGAATCCTTTGACACTTGTCTAAGAAGCCCTGGGCATCCTCGCCCTCAGTACCACTGAAATTCGGAGGCTGAAGTCTACTAAATCTCTCCAACTTGCGCTGCTCATCGTCTGCCAAAGTTGGGACCACAAAATCCTAGGCTGGGGAAATCGGCTGGGCTGGAGCTCCCCCGGTGTCCGGGCAGCTGGAGTCTGAGTGCCTCCCCCGGCCTGAGAAGTAGCGGCAGTAGTAGACATAGCGACTACCTGTGCAAGACTGGTGCACACCGTCAGAATCTGGGCTAGGGTCTCCTGAAGACCCGGAATCACAATAGGCACTGCCGGTGCCTGAGCCGGTTCCACTGGAACATATGCGGTGGGGACCTGATCCTGAACAATAGGAGGGTCCACAGGTACTGTCGCGACTGCTGCACGGGCTGCACCCCTCCCTGTGCCACGGCCTCGACCTCTCGATTCTCTGGCTGGTGTCTGGTCACCCTCATCGGTAGCGCGAGTCCTCAGCATCTGTGAGAGAATGAAAGCAACAGAAGTTTAGTTCCAGGAATCAACAGATTCGCACGACAGAATTCAAGAATGTGAGATTTTCCTAAGGGTTCTGTAGCCTCTCGAAAATAAGTACAGACGTCTCTGTACCGATCCTCAAGACTCTATTAAACCTGCTCATGACTGGCGAGACCTATTTAACCTAGAGCTCTGATATCAACCTGTCACGACCCCAAAACACCCGGTCGTGATGGCGCCTGTCGTGGAACCAGGAAAGCCACATACTCCATTTAGATTAAAGTTATTTTTAGAAAATTCATAAATTTAGTAGCCAAAGGTGTCATTAAAATTCATTTAAATGTTTATCATCATTTAAAACATAATTAAAAATCAGATCCCAGATCTAGTGTCACCGAATCATGAGCTACTACAAGATAAGAGTGCCGAAAAACAAAATAGACAACATAGTCTGAAATAATATAAATGCGACAGGAGGATAAAGAAAGAGAAGACGAGGTTGTGATCGCCAGCTGCTACCTCGACGACTCCGAAAGCCGCTCAGCAACCACTACTGGGTCCCGATGTACCTGGATCTGCACACAAGGTGCATGGGGTAACGTGAGTACACCAACTCAGAAGTAACGAACCCAAACTACGGGCTGAGAGGTAGTGACGAACTAAACCTCAATAAACGAAATCAGAACAGTGTACAGAATTTTTGGCATGTCACAATTTTAACAGATAAAAAATGAAGAATGTGTCTGATACGATAAGTAACCCATATGTATATCAGTATTCTACAGGCCAATGCTTCAACATTGTGGAATTCACATAGAGCTCACAGTTCTCACATAAAGGTCCACTAAGTACTGTACGTGGCTCTCAGGCCCAGGGAAGATCCATCCCGGATAGTACATAAACACCGGTGACCGTAGTCACTCAGTACTGAGGAAGAAGGCCGATCCAGCCTCGTGGAGAAGATCCATCTCTGGAACATAACACTCGGACAAGATTCATGTCCAGGGAAGATCCATTCCTCATTATCATCGACTTCGGACAAGATCCATGTCCAGGGAAGATCCATCCCTCAAATATAAATGCGCTCACTGGGGGCGTAAAGACTCCGGAGGGGCTCCTATTAGCCTAAGCGTTATATTAATCCAACGAAGGAATGATCAGGGTATTGTTGCCGTGTGCAGTACGATCTCATAACTGTCTCAATAACAGGCTCTCGGCATCACCCAGTCATTACTCTCCAGTCTCACTCACATGGGCTCACAGATGCATGAACTTGCCCGAAATAATAATAAATATATAAAATCAATAATTACTGAGACTGAGGCATGAAATGATATGCCATGAAAGGACTTAGTATACAAAATCAAATAAACACATAAGTAGACATCAATATACGACCACTCGGGTTTCAGCATTTTCGGCGTGAAGCCCTAGCATTTCACTTAGTATGATTTCTAGCATGTTCACATTAATCACATCAATAGAAGTGCGGATATCAATCCCAAATAGCTACTAGATGATGCCATGGGATGAGCCAGGCCACAAATCACTCGGTGTACACCCGCACGATCGTCACTTGGCATGTGCATCACCTAAATTACAATCATATAGCATATAGTTCGGGGTTTCCAACCCTCAGAACCAAGTTTGGAAACGTTACTTACCTCAAAACGGCAAAAATCCTAGCCCACACTGCCTTTTCCTCTAGACTCAGTCTCCAATTTCTCCAAATCTAGCAAAAAATCAGATTTATATCATTAATATATGCTAAGGAACGAAGCCCACTCGAAAATTATCAAATTCAACAAAAAATCCGAAATTGGCCAAACCTGACCCCTGGACCACATCTCGGAATTCGATAAAAATCACATCACAAGAATCCTCATCCTCCCACGAGTCTATACATACCAAAAACATCAAAATCGGACTTCAAATGGCCCCTCAAATCCCCAATTAAAGGTCTCCAATTTACAAGCCCTAATCCCCCAATTTTAGTCACTAATTTCCATAAATTTCACCCCAATCAGTCAAATAATACCATATAAATGAGTTTTAGGTCCAAAAATTTTACCTCAACGAAGTTCCCTCGAATTCCCTCTTCAAAACTCTCCAAAAAGCTTCAAACCCGAACACAAATGGTGGAAAAATAACCAAAATTCGCTAAGGCTTATATTTATATGTTCTGTGCAGCGATGACCGCATTTGCAGCTTATTTATCGCACCTGCGGTCCCAGGTGTGCATCTGCGAGATTTGATTAAAAGGACAAATCTGCACCTGCGCTTCATCTACCGCACTTGTGACTTTGCAGGTGCGCCCTATCGTCTGCATCTGCGGTCCTTCTCCCCCTTAGCCATTTTCGCACCTGCGATGCCCAATTCGCACCTGCGGTGAAAGAACCTGCGGCCACCCCTCCGCATCTACGGAAAACCAGAAGGCTTCACACCAGAAGTTCCAAGATGCCAAAACACATGCCGATAACCATTCGAACTCATCCCGAGGCCCTCGGGACCTCAACCAAAAGTACCAACAAGTCATAAATGATCATCCGGACTTAGTCGAACCCTCGGAACACCCAAAATAACATCGAAACATCAAATCAACCCATGATTCAAGACTAAGGATCTTTCAAACTTTCCAAAAATCACCAACGATGCCGAAACTACCCAAAATTCGTCCAAATGACCTGAAAATTTGCACACACGTCCAAAATGACGCTACGAACCTGTTCCAGCTTTCAGAATTCCATTCCGACCCCGATAGCTAATTTTCCAATGCCGATCTGAAATTGCCAAAAACTCAATTTTGCCAATTCAAGCCTAATTCTACTCCGGACCTCTAAACCACATTCCGAACACACTCCTAAGTCCCAATCACCTAACAAAGCTATCCGAGCCCTAAAAACCGTATTCCGAGGTCATTTACCTAATAGTCAACTTCCGGTTGACTTTTCCAACAATAAGGCCAACTTAACATACTAAGTGTCTCATTTCTCACCACGAGCACTCCGGACCCGAACCAACCGACCCAACACATCATAAATAGGTTAAGCAACAAATGACAAAGCATAAACAGGGAAAACGGGGCTAATCTCAAAGAACGACCGGCCGGTCGTTACAGAACTTCAGAGAGCATGCAATTTGAGGGCAGCAACAATTTGCGGCTGTGGAAATTTGAAAAAAAACATGAAAGTTTTATCCTTTTTAAATAGCTTTTCAACGATATATTATGGACCCTAAATGGATTTCTGAGCGAAAAGTTATGTGCATTTTACTCGACAATGCTCAGTATGCCTGCTCGATTCTTCTTTTTGTTCTTAAAGTGCACTATCATCCGTTGATCCCAGCTTAATCCTTGAGGTTTTACTAAGACTTCAAAGCTCCAGAATATCTTGAATTTATTTCCTAACATCTACATAGATAAGAATGACTCCTACAAGGCATAAAACACACATTTAGTGCAAAACACTAGCAATTAAAGCTCAAACTTTAATAAAGTGCAGTAAATTAGAGTGCAATAAGCGACTAAAATACGTAATTATAGCCTATCATCAATACCCCATACTTAATCCATTTCTTTTCCTCGAGCAATCAAACTACACTTTATATAGACACGATATTTTTAAACAATTCGCCTAACTCATCACACCAAGAATATTTAAAATATCCTAAGCACAAAAGTATAACTTATTCACCTCAAGATTTGACTCACAAGTACCACACATTATTCACAACTCACCCACTTAATCTAACATAGAGGTCGATGACATTAGCTTTCGTTCATGAATCAAGTTCCTCACACAACAAAAGGGAGTAGTTCCACACACAATACAATTTAAGAACAATTTGGAACTCAAGATAGAAACAATTCACTCACTCTCAGAAATAACATTCATATGCCACAAAAGATGCACCATAGGCTTGCTCGTAGTATACTACTCTACTAATCGAGCATATTCAGTCTATGATCAAGTAGGACTTTAATTGGTTGTAATGTAGGCTATGGGACGGGTAAGATATGTTTGGATATAAGAGTGACTACACCTACCTAAGCACTTTAATACAGACACTTTAACTTTAAAAATACCATACTTATGTCAAACCATAAATCCACTTTCACATCAATGTATATTAACTCCATACTTCTTTAAGCACAATTACATCAAGAGTCACCACTATAAAGGAATATTTTTCACAATAATACAACTATTTTTTCTTTCTTTCTTTTTCAATTCAAGTGGCTCTTACTTTTTCAAAACAATTCACATTTCTCCTTATTTCATTAGTTTCACGCAAAAGCCAAACCAACCACCCCACACTTTAACTTTTACAAAGTTAATTACAATTCAAGTGCTCACGAGAGGTGAAAATGTTCAAACATATGGTTAATTCAAATAAATGAGTAAGGCTTGTAATGTGGTTTCCAATGAAACAAGATTACAGGATCAAATGGTTAAATAAGATACATAACAATTACGCGGGTAAACTATATATATCTAGGGGTGGGCATATTTCAGTTTGAACCGAATAAACCGATCGAACCGAATTTTTTTTATTTCGGTTTCATCTGGAACGGGGCCATTGGCAGCTTCATCTCTAAGGCCGGTAACTGGTAAGCTCCATGCCTTCATCTGCTTCGTCTCTCATTTCTTCAATTCCTGCATGTTTCAGTATTCTTTGAGCATAACATTATATCCATCGAAAGCTTAGTTATAAGGAACTTTTCGTGTTATCCTTTTTTTCAAGAAAATTGCTTGAATCGGTTGGAAGTAGAAATTAAATGAAATATCTTTTACCTACTGGAAGCCTTGGTTGAATGTTCATAGCCTATGATATATTATGCCTTGGTGGAATCTTTGGTAAGTTACTTAATGAGATATATGAATTCTTGCTGCAGAATCTATTGGTGCATGATTAGCTTATAGAATGCAATATAAAATTAACCTTGACTCCGCATTAATATGCTTACGGTTGGCTGGGTCAGATTAGCTTATATTAAGAAATCTATTGTTCTACTTGTATTCAATTCTTGTCCAAAATACCCTATAGCCTTAGGTATTCAATTCTTTTCCAGAATAGTAAGCTCATTGCAATATATCGTTCTGCTTGTATTCGTTTTTGTAGATGGAAGAAAATGGAAGTAGGGTAAGCGAAGCCTGCGAAGGTGGGGGTTCAAATGATAGCATACCCAACACCGAAGGTTTCATTCCAGACAATCTTGATGAAGCTCCAAAGAAAAGGAAAGCGATGCGACCTAGATCTGAAGTTTGGAACCATTTTGAGAAGTATGATGATCCTAGTGGAGTTCAAAGAGCAAGATGTAAGTACTGTCAAAAAACTTATGCTGCTGCTACGAAAGGTAATGGTACTACATCAATGAACAATCATCTCGTTAAGTGTCCCAAAATGCCCCGTAGCATGGAAAATAGTCAAACACAATTAAGTTTTCTACCAACTTCAAATGGGGCAACTGAAGGGGTGCTTACCACTTGGAAATTTGATCAAGCACTTCGTAGGAAAGCTTGAGCTCAAATGATAGTTTTGGATGAACTGCCATTTAGTTTTGTTGAAAAGGAGGGATTTAAGAAGTTTATAGGAGTCACAATATCTCAATTTCAAATTCTTTCTCGTAGAACATTGACAAGAGATTGTTATGAACTTTATTGTGAGCAAAGGCAAAGTTTGAAGAAGTCCTTCAATGAAGCACGTCCTAAAATCTGTCTTACAACAGATACTTGAACTTCTATACAAAGAATAAATTATATGTGTCTTACTGCTCAATTTATTGACAGAGATTGGAAATTGCATAAAAGGATAATAAACTTTGGTCCCATATCTAGTCATAAGGGTGATGATATGGCATCGGTTATTACTAATTGCTTGCTTGATTGGGGTTTGGAAAATGTATTTACTATAACGATAGATAATGCTAGTTCCAATGATGTCACAGTAAGAGAAGTGTCTAAACAATTGACTACTTGGGGGACTAATATAATGAATGGTAAACACTTGCATGTTAGATGTATGGATCACATACTTTATCTCATTGTACAAGATGGGTTGAAAGAAACTGTTGTCTCCATCAAGAGAGTTAGACAAGCTGTGAGATACATTAGACAATCTCCCGCTAGGATTAGAAAGTTTAAAGAATGTTGTGAATCTCAAAAGTTAACTTCCAAGAGAACATTATGCTTAGATGTTTCTACTCGATGGAACTCTACATACATGATGTTAGACACAACACAACAATTTGAGCTTGCCTTTGACAAATATAGTTTCTTTGATACTGGATTGTTGCATCATCTTCGTACCTATGTATGTGAAGATGGAACTAGTGCAGGTGATCTCACAAGTGCTGACTGGGATAATCTGAGAACAATGGTAAAATTTCTTGAAGCTTTTTATTTTCTTACTTTGAGGGTCTCTGGTTTTCTTTATGTCACTTCCAATGTGTATTTTGTTGAAATTTGTGAACTTGATCTTATTTTGAAAGAATGGATGGAAAATGAAGATGCTAGTTTGAAAGAAATGGCAAAAAAAATGAAAGAAAAATTTGCGAAGTATTGGGGTGAACCTAAAAAAATGAACAAGATGATCTTTATTGCACCAATTTTGGATCCCCGTAACAAGCTTGAATATGTTCCTTTTGCAGTTGTGAGGATGTTTGGAGAAAAATNGAGCCTGAAACAGAGGACTTTAAAATCTTGAAGTGGTGGAAAATCAATGAGCCTAGATTTCCCATTCTTGCGGAGATGGCTCGTGATGTGTTAGCAATTCCTATTTCAAGTGTTGCATCCGAATGTGCATTCAGCACGGGAAGTCGCATTCATGACCCGTTCAGGAGGTCGTTGACGCCTAAACTGGTGCAATATCTTATTTGTCTTCAAGATTGGCTTAGAAGTGAACCTATTCCGATTAAAGTTGAGGAAGACTTGGAGTATCTAGAACAACTGGAACTTGGTAATTATTTGTGTGTTTGCATTTATTATATTACAAATAGTTTATTTAACACTAATGAATGACAAAGTTTTCTTCAATATTTTCCTTAGATTTGGCTAATTTTGCAAAAGATTCAACTATTATTGACATATAATTGCAACTTGTGGCATGTGTGGTAAGATTCAACTATTTTTGAACTTTTCTCACAGTACCTTCGTTTTTGAGCTATGAATCTCACAGTACATTCTTCACTTTACATAGGTACGAAGATGTTTTGACTGATGGTGTTGTAGCAGACTAGCAGGGGCTGCTTTTGGTGTTGGAGCAACTGTCTTCTGCGTAAAAATTGGACTAGTAGTAGTGCTGGACTGCTGGTGTCATGTAGACTGTAGTAGTAGTGCTGGACTAGAGTAGCAGGGGCTATTTTTTTGGTTATATAATTTAAATAATGTAATGCTCTTTTGGTTGTAACTACTAGTAATGCTGGACTAAAATACTATAAACTATATGGTGGAACTGTAAACTGTTTGTGGACAGTGAAATTAAGAAATGTAGCAACTTCAAACACCTCCATTCTTGTCGTTTTAGTTGTATTAAGTGAAATTTGTGTTTTCTCATTAACTTGTCCAGTAACTTTGGACATTTCACTCATGTCTGATAGAGTCAAAGAACCAGTTCAGAACTTTGATTGTTGGAAACTTGTGCTGCTACTTCATTGAGTTCAGCTTGATATAACTTCACATGTTCTTGCAATTTATTTATATAGTTGATTGCATGATTGCATCTCCAAGTATTGCAACTTTGTCCATCTGAAGAAACACCAAAAATGATGGTATCAAATTTTGAACTACATACTGAATTGTTTATGACCATGTAATAAAAGAATAGATTTTGGAAAAAACCAACAAACTAGTCCAATTTTTACGTAGAACAAGCCCAACCCAATATGATAATGTTCAAACTGAAAACCGCCCAAAATAAACCGAACCGAAATTCCAAAACCGAACTAAACCGAACTTATTTCAGTTTGATTTTGGTTACTATATTCTCAAAACCGAAAATCGAATAACCGAACCGAATTTCATCAAACCGAACCAAACGCCCACCCCTATATATATCTGGCTCAACAAAAAAACACCTATGTCACTTCCAAGATTGAACAAAACTACTATTTCACTTTGCAAACACAAATGCAATGCGCAGAATTACACAAACCTCACACACACATGGCACATAACTCACTCAGGATTGGACTCATCAAGATACTCTAGTCAAAGTAGTTAAACAAAGTTAAGATCGTACAATTTAAGGTACTTATACAAGTGTCAAAAACTGAGCCTAAGAGTCGCAACTAAAGTACTCACTATTCTCAAGGCATAACAAAGTCAAGAGATATTGCTTCAACTCAAAACATAGCACATGGTTTCCTATTTCTAACAAAATAAAAACTAACTACACCAGTTCAAATGAAACCCTTAAAAAAGAACTGCGGCACAAAGAAAAATCAAGAGGGAATTATTACACTACCTCACAAAGAAAATCTTTTTTTCCTTTTTCTTTAGACTTAAATCCCTTAAGAAAACTGTCTAGGAAATCCATTGTCGGGAAAAGTCCAATTTTTTTCTACTTTTTTTTTCTCAATTTTTCAGGAGCTACTAAAATAATACACAACTACAAAAACAAAAACAAGAAGTTAACATTTTTCTAACACACTACTACTAATAATCTAGATAAATTCTTCCACCCCACTGTTAATGGAGTGCAGTGTCCCTAATGCACAAATAAAGCAAAACAATAACGAGGATGGACAAGAAACTCCTTGAAAGGCCAAAGGCCGAAGCAATAGTGGCTCACGAGGTACTCAGATTTCCCCCAGGAATGATTCTTTGTGTGGGCACCCCACACTTAGTTATCACCATCTAGCTCGCTTTTGCACCCTTCCAATGACTTTGCTTCCTATACTAGGAATCCTACAAAATAAAAACAAACACTACAAATAATATAATAAAAATAAATAGAAAAGAAAGTAGTAAATCTGGGTTTCCTCCCAACAAGCGCCTGATTTAACGTCGTGGCACGACTTGAATCACTTTTTGTGTCCATCTCGAATTGAACCCTTAATTTGGCTTCAAGCTTTCTGTTATGCTCGTGGGGTGGTGGGGCAAATGTAAGTCGGGCAAGTAACCACTTTTGCATTCTACACTTGTTGGCTTTTAGATGAGGTGTGTAATTATGTCTCTCTGCCACGACGAATTCAAGAATGTAAGCACCCCGTTCCTCGTCCATTGGCTCCTCAAAAGGCTCAGATGACTCGATTTCCATGTCATCATCCAAACATAATGTTTAAAAATGTATGGAATGAGGACCAATACGCCCTAACTCTAGAATTGTATTACTCTTTACATCCTCATATTTACATGCACTAGACTTTTCAAATATAACATTATCTGCTTCCTCACATGGCTCTAGTGTACTTTTCTCAACATGGGCATCATCAACAAAAATATGCTCGAATGATTGGCTCTCCACTTTTAGCTCCTCAATTTGGCGTATAAGCTCCTTTTCAACATCACACAACTTATTACTATTTTGTTGGGCGTTAGACGCAATAACCTTTGCATTTAACTAGGCTTCCAAGTCGTGAATAGTAGTGCCAAATTTATCGATATCTTGTCCCAATTCAGCTCTTCCCTCTATAAAGTGTCTCACCCCATCAACAATTTTCTCACGTTGAGCCTCATATATTTCTAACTTTTCAGCCTGTTCTATCATCCAAGTTTGACTCAAAATCTCCTCTTTGTCAAAATTTTCCTCTTAATGGTACTCGCTCTCTTCATTCAATTCTTCCATATTGTCCTTCATTCTTGTGATTGTTGCCCTCATTCTTTTCATATCTTTTTTGAGTTCATTATGTTGCTCTACTACTTGCCTCAAAATATCCCTAATATATGCATCAGGTTTCATATCCTGCACTCCATTGCCCCTATCAAACTCGCAAACACTGTTAGAAAGATCATAATAAGGGCTCAGAGAAGGATGAAAAAAATTAGGACAACCATACCAATGGCTATCTTTACCACCACACATATTACAAATATTCCACTCAAAGGATTGAGATTGTGCGCACAACTCGCTCCCGAGAACATTCTGACAATTTTTTCACCAGTGGAGTCCTCCACAATATGGACAAGGATCATCAAATTAAGAATAACCATCATTCGTATAAGTTCATTTCAAGATACCATGCTAAAATAAATTAAAAAAATACTAACTAAACTAAAACAACAAAAAAAAATGAATAGATAAAAGAATAAATGTCTAATCTAGAAAAATAGCTAATTTCTAAGTCCCCGGCAACGGCATCAAAAACTTGTTGCGACCAAAAGCACACGCAAGTATACGCGGTCGTCAAGTAATAATGTGACTAATAGTCAGATGTCGAACCCACGAGGACTTATGATTAACTATTAACTAAATTAGACTATCCTAACTATATATCTAAACAAGAATTAAACCTAGAAATATTTGATTCTAAACTAATTAAATAAAATAAAAAATAATGAACTCTAAACAAACGGATAGCATATTTTTATGTAATCAATACGATGAAAACGATCTAAGGTTAAGGGATATCTTACAATCATATTGTATTCTTCAATTGGCTTGACTAATTAATTTATCTGGTTTATTAGTTGACAGGGTGGTTAATATTGCTCATAAGAATATGTCGAGTTCTTACTCGCCTATTCAAGCTAACCTAATGCCTATATGTCTATGGAATTATAACTAACAAGAACACATTTATAAAATTCCTGTAAATCAACCAAGCAAGACAATTAGGTATATGTCTATCCTAACCGCGAATCCATTCCTCGATGTCCATGTTCAAGAACTTGATCTACTCAATCCTATATGCAATCTAGAATTTCCACTTTCGAGTTCAACTCTAGATTCGTAGACAGTATTCAATTGGTGATCAAGAAATCAAATAATTAAGCACAAGATTGAACTAAAAAACCAATATGATAAATCAATAAATCAAAATGAGTATTCGAATAACAATAGTCATGAAAGAACCACAACCCTAGAACGTGATGTTTTAACTCCACATAGACATGGTATCCAAACAATAATCATACAAAGAAACATAAAAAAATACTAAGTTTGGTGGAAGAAAAGATGAAACCCGGCCTCCACAGCAGCTCTATGCTCTCCCTAGGTCAAAAGTCTGTCAAAAGTTACAAAAATAATATTTTTACATGTATTTATACCAAGTAGGGTCAGGCCAAGACGAAAACACCTTCCCCCGTGCGAAATAGGACTTTGGCTCAGTAAAATTTGCACAGATGCGCCGCGTGGGGCGCCGCGCCGCGCGATTGTCACGACCCAATTTCCCTCCGTTGGGTATCTGTGATGACCCAAAAAGTCATCTTGGGTAAATTTAGTAAAAACTGTGTTCTGAGGCCTCAAAAGCCTCCGATAATCTCACCTTGATGTACGTGCACAGCTCGAGCGCGTAGCCGGGAAGTCTTTATGTGAAATTGTGTTGAACAGTTGAATTTATGATAATTAATGGAATAAAGTTGACTTTGGTCAATATTTTTGGTAAACGGACCCGGACCCGTGATTTGATAGTCCCGGAGGGTCCGTAGGAAAATATGGGATCTGGGCGTATGCCTGGAATCGAATTCCGAGGTCCCGAGTCCGAGAAATGAATTTTTAAAGAAAATTGTTTCCTGAAAATAAGAAAGACTTTTGAAAATGAATTTTGATGTGAAATCTGTGTTACCGAGCCCGTATTATGGTTCCGGAGCCCCGAACAGGTTCGATATGTGTAATGACATTTACCTGTAAAATTTGGGAAAAAATGGACTTGGTTTGACGTGTTTCATATCAAAATTGGAGAATTTAGAAGTTTATGAAGTTTGAGAAAATTCTATGGATTTTTGAGTTTAATTCATTGTTTTTTATGTTATATTAGTTGTTTAATTACTCAAATAAGTTCGTAGGATGATTTTGAAGTCGTGTGTATATTTGGTTTTGGGCCCGAGGGCTCGGGTGAGTTCCAGGTAGGTGTCGGGGTGCAAAAGAGTTGGAAAAATCTGGTTTTCGATCTGTTTCTGGTGTTTAGTGTTTTGCTCTCCGCGATCGCGGCGTGACTCACGCGATCGCGATGTCTCTATGGTTGGGGATGGGAAATTACCCTATGCGAACGCAGGGCCTTGGACGCGATCGCAGAGCCTGGGGGTGGTGCTTTACGCGATCGCGAAAGGCCTCAGGCGATCGCATAGCGTTAAACGGATTTGGGGGCAGGGCAGCGTGTTGCTCTACGCGAACGCGATCGCTTGGTCGCGATCGCGATGGTCAGTGTCCAGTACCCCCGCGATCGCAGTCCCTTGTTCGCGATCGCGTAAGTCTAAAACCCAGTACTCTCCGCGATCGCAACTCCCTTTCTGCGATCGCGTAGAGTATATTCGCCCAGTCATTTTAATACCTTAAAAACAGAATGCTATTTCGTGATTTCTCATATTTCTCAGCCTATCCTTCTTCTCCAAGACCCATAGCTGAGTTCCAAGCTAATCTTCCTCCATAACTTCATAGGTAAGTGTTCTTAACTCCATTTTCTTTCATTTTCATCATTTATTATTAGATTCTAGGCCTAAAATCATGGATTAAAGGTAGAAATTGGGGGTTTTGGGTAAAGTTAGGGCTTTTGGAATTTTGGGGAGTTCAACCTCGTTTAGGGGTCAGATTTCAAAATATATTCGGGTTCGTGGGGATATGGATGATCGGGTTTTGGTTTGAACCTCGAGTTTGGACCAAGCGGGCCCGGGGTCGAATTTTGGTATTTTTGGAAGAATCATGGGAAATGTATAATTAGGCTTTGGGATTGAGTTATTGAATAATTATTGATGTTATTAAGTAAATTATGTCTAGATATTATCGTTTCGGAGTCGGATTCAAGAGGAAAGGCCGTGATTGAGGCTTGACTTGCATTCTTGGAGCCGAGGTAAGTGTTTGGCCTAACCTTAGCTTGAGGGAATAGGTATAGAGTCCTATTTGCTATGTGTAATTCATGTCCAATGTATAGGTGAGGTGACGGGTACCTATATGTTGTGGTCAAGCATGCCCGTGAGTCGATTTTGATGAGTTGTTTAATGTTCTTTGATATTCTCTGTGTTGTGAACTATTGGGAACCTTGAAAGTGGTACCTGGAGGCTATTTCATGACGTGAAAAAATTATTGATTATGTGTTCGGTCAAGGATTTTACTGTTGACATTATACCTCTGAGTAAGATTGGTTATAGCTGAGCCCCTTGTCGGGACAGTAGAATTTTGTTGATTATTTCTGAACATTTGAAATTTCGTATTGTTAAGCTTTCATATCAATTGTTGCTTTACACTCATCATGCACGAGGGAAAATTCCGTGCCGATTGATTATTATTTATGCACGAGGGAACATTCCGTGCCGATTGATTATTATTTATGCACGAAGGAACATTCCGTGCCGATTGATTATTATTTATGCACGAAGGAACATTTCGTGCCGATTGGTTATTATTTATGCACGAAGGAATATTCCGTGCCGATTGATTATATTTATGCACGAAGAAACATTCCGTGTCAATTGATTATTATTTATGCGTGAGGGGACATTCTGTGCCGTGTTGATGATATATATATGTATATATGCACGAGGGGACATTCTGTGCCGTGATTGTGATGTTTTATGCACGAGGGGACATTCCGTGCCATATTTTATATTGTTATGCACGAGGGGATCTGCCGTGCCATTTCTTTTCACTGTTCAATTCGTGTTGTCTATCCCCGTTATTATTTTCGGATAATTTAGAATGTTGTTTCGTTTCCGTCATTTCAGTATTTGCTATCTCTTATCCCCAACATGTTCTTCCCCGTAAATGTATTCTTGTTTATTTTTCTGCCATATTATTAAACTGCACAGGTACAATTTATTGTCGTGTCCTAGCCTCGTCACTACTTCGCCGAGGTTAGGATCGGCACTTACTCAGTACATGAGGTCGGTTGTACTGATGCTACACCTGCACTTCTTTATGTTGTGCACATTATGCAGCCGGACCCAGTGGTCATCGCTAGTGGGAGTGTCCTTCATTCCATCCCAGACGACACCGAGGTAGTTCAGCATGGCGTTCGTGGATCTCGGCGTCCCTGTCTATATTTCATCCTGTATTTTATGTGTTTTCCAGACAGATACATCATCTTATTTTCAAACTGTTGTTTTTAGTCAAATCTTATACTAGTTTGTGAGGTTGTGACTCCACTTCTGGGTTGTACTCTAAGGGGATTCTGCGTTATTAGCTATTGTTATTACGAATTATGTTAATGCTTCCACACTTTATTTCAGTTATATAGTCAGTGTTTGTTATTTTCACTTGCTAATAAATCAATATAGTTGACACGTTGGCTTGCCTAGCGGGTGCAACGTTAGGTTCCATCACGGCCTGAAGGTGAGATTTCGTGTCGGGACANCTCCTCGGCAATCATCCACACAACTACTACAATATATACCTAGATCTGCACACAAAAATGTGCAGAAGTGTAGTATGAGCACACCACAGCGGTGCCCAGTAAGTATCAAGACTAACCTCGGTGGAGTAGTGACGAAGACTAGTCAAGACACCACTGGCCTACAAGATAAATAACATGAATGTAGAAATGACCGAACGTTACATCTATCTAAGAGATCACAGAATAATTTACAACATGACAATATAAAGAGGAACTGGCAATTACAGAAATCAATCACGAAACAACACAAAATACCTAGAAAGATGGACAACAAAACAAGCTAAACCGAAAGGAAACACAATACAGTAGAGAACACCAATAACTCAACTCTACATCGGTTTGTTCACATCGGGCCTTAGCCACTAAAATCCATAAACTGGTGGAAATCTTTAAACAACAGTTCATACGAAAAACTTTTGCAAATAAAAATCATTTTAGTATGGAAGAGTTTTCATTTGAAAACATATTTTCTCCAAAATTAGATATAAGTATATTTAATAGAGAGAATTATGTAAAACATAGTTTCTTTCAAAATACGAAACTTCTCAAAGATGCTTTCCCAATAAATGACTTCAAAATATCATTTTAGGCAATACTAGTGCCTTTCAAATATATCTTCGATGTATAAGTCATTCAAATATAATCATTTCAAACCATTACTTTTTCAATGGTACTTTTCAATAAAATCCCTTGATCAAAATATCCTCAAGATTTATCCACCGGAACTCAGTCCATAACTCAGAAATTACCATGCCGTACAGGAGGAATATTAAATCTTGACAATAAATGCAGTAAGAGATCAGTAGGAATATCCAAATTTAGAACAACAAAATAAAATGCAAAGACAAGTACATGGCATCACCCTTCGTGTTTTTACTCTCATCCTCACCAAAACAAGTGCACGGCATCACCCTTCGTGCTTTACTCTCATTCTCACCAAAACAAGTGTACGGCATCCCCCTTCGTGCTTTACTCACATTCTCACCAAAACAAGTGCACGACATCACCCTTCGTGCTTTTACTCTCATCCTCACAATAAATAAATAGATACGGCACGACATTATCCTTCGTGCTTTAATATCATAACATGACACATCATTATCCTTCGTTATTTAATATCATAACATGGCACGACATTATCCTTCGTGCTTTAATATCATAACATGGCACGGCATCATCCTTCGTGCTTTAACACTCTCATCCTCACAATACACGGCATCACCCTTCGTGTTTTACACTCTTCCTCACCCAAACAATATCAAGAACAACAGTTTGGCAAGGAAAAACCAACAATATGACCCATAAATCACCACATCCCGGCAAGGGAGTCAACAATACAAACAATATCATTAACAGCATAACCAGTAATAGAAACCAAAACATCCCGGCAAGGGAGTCAACAATACAAACAATATCATTAACATCATAAACAGTAACATAAACCATCACATCCCGGCAAGGGAGTCAACAATACAAACCATATCATTAACAACATAAATAGTATCAGAAACCATAACATCCCGGCAAGGGAAACAACTATAACCAATCTCACCTAAACAGTTAACTTCACGGAATAACACCAGCTTAAACAAAGGCACAGTAATAGGTAATATCAAGGAAATACCAATAACATAAATGTCTAACAATTATACCTAAGTGGCACTTAAGGGAATAGTCATATAAATCACAATGTAAGACTCACGGGCATGCTTGACTCCAACGAATAGATGTTCCAACTACGGCTAGTCAATTATAAGGCTAGATGATACTAATTATAGTCAATTAGGAAAGCTAGGAAGAAAATATAGCATGATGATAAGAGAAGCAGAATATTCAGTTAAGTCAAGTAAAGTCAAATAGGCAACAAAAGAATCCAAAAATAATTAATTCTAATTTAAACAGGAAGGAATTAAATTAACAACCAAGGATTCAAATGTAACAATTACAAATCATACACAGGTAATATAAGAATCTACGAATCTTAAAAGGCCAATCTAATTACAAATAAGTATGAGTACACACTCGTCACCTCGCATACTCTGACTACAATCAACAAGGAAGACTCAGTCCTAAGAGGTAGTTCCCCCACACAAGGTTAGGCAAGATACTTACCTCAAAGACGACAATCCGGTACTCAAAAATAGACTTCTCGGGAGAAAAGACCTCCGGATGGCTCAAAATCAACTAAAATAACTTCAAAATACACATAAAACGTATAAGGAACTGTTCCGAATAATAAGGTTTCAATCTTTACAAAATTATAAAAATCGACCCAAAAGTTGACCCCCGGGACCGCACCTCGGAACCCGACAAATTTTACAAATTCCGGTTACCCATTCCGATACGAGTTAACCCATACTAAATCTATCCAATTCCGACATCATTTGGTCATTCAAATCATGAATTTTTATTTTTAAAGTTTTCTTTCAACACCCACAATTCCCTCAACCCAAAACACAAATTAAATGATACACACAAGAACTAATTCATGAAATATATTTAATTCTAGTGGAAGAACACTTACCCATTTGATTTTGTGTGAAAACCCCTCAAAGAATCGTCCAAAACCGAGTTCTAGAAGTCAAAATATGTTTAAAATGGTAAAACCCCGATTTTTGGAAGTTTATATTATGTCCAGTGATTTAAAGCATTGCGATCGCGGACACAAGGATGAGATCGCATAGAAGAAAAATGTTGCTGACCAAAAAGGTACTATGCGATCGCGAACAAACTCATGCGATCGCATATAAGGGAAATGACCACTGTCCAAGAATGCACAATGCAATCGCGAGCTGAAGTGTGCGATCGCGTAGGGAAAAAAAAATGGCCTTGACCACACTGTGCGATCGCGAAACATTGTATGTGAACGCAGTGAAGAAAAAAATGGGCGGGTGCAAGGCAACACTATGCGATCGCAGCTAGTACTATGCGATCGCATAGAAGGAAACCAGAAACAGCATCAGCAGTGCAAGAATAAGGAAAATGTACCCGGAACCTATCCGAAATACACCTGAGGCCCCCGGGACCCCATCTAAATGCGCAAACAAGTCTTATAACCTAATACAGACTCGCTCGAGGTTCCAAATCACATAAAATAGCACTAAAACGACGAATCAAACCAAAAATCAATGAAATTCCTCAAAACTTCTTTAAATATCAAATTTTGCATTTAAAGTCCGAATCACGCCAAACGAAGTCCGTTTCATACCNCAAACATCAAACAAGTCTTATAACCTAATACAGACTCGCTCGAGGTTCCAAATCACATAAAATAGCACTAAAACGACGAATCAAACCAAAAATCAATGAAATTCCTCAAAACTTCTTTAAATATCAAATTTTGCATTTAAAGTCCGAATCACGCCAAACGAAGTCCGTTTCATACCAAACTTCATAGCTAACACATATAAATTATATCGAACTTGTACCGGGCTCCGGAACCAATATACGGCACGATACCACAAGTTTCACATAATATTTCATTTTCAAAAAGCTTTTATATTTTTCAGAAAATAATTTTCTTTAAAAAAATTCATTTCTCGGACTTGGCACCTCGGAATTCGATTCCGGGTATACGCCCAAGTCCCATATTTTCCTTCGAACCCTCCAGGACCGTCAAATCACGGGTCCGGGTCCATTTACCAAAAATATTGACCGAAGTCAACTCTATTCAAATTGCTAATACAAAATTATCATTTTTATCAGTTTTTCACATAAAGGCTTCCCAGCTACACGCCCGGGATGCGCACGCAAATCGAGGTGAGATAGAAGGAGGTTTTTACGATCTCGGAACATAGAATTAGCTAGAAATACATAGAATAAACTTTTGGGTCATCACAGCGGTGTGCTTGTGGGGAACTTCAGAGAGCATGTAATTTGAGGGCAGCAACAATTTACACAGTCGCGACGCGCTATGCGGGCGCCCCACGTGACGTGGCTGTGGAAATTTGGAAAAATATGAAACATGAAAGTTTTAGTCCTTTTAAATATCTTTCTAATGATATATTATGGAGCCTAAAAGGATTTTCGAGAGAAAGGTTATGTGCATTTTACTCGACAATGCTCAGTATCCCAGCTCGATTCTTCGTTTCCTTCTTAAAGTGCACTATCATCCGTTGATCCCCGAACATGATCCCAACTTAATCCTTGAGATTTTACTCAAATTTCAAAGCTCCAGAATAGCTTGAATTCATTTCATAACATCTACATAATTGGAATGACTCCTACAAGACATAAAACACACACTTAGTGCAAAACACTAGCGATTAAAGCTCAAACACAAGTAAAGTGCATAAATTAGAGTGTAATGAACGACTAAAATACGTAATTATAACTTATCATACATTGTCAGACAAAAACTAAATATGGTTCTTTTTTCTACACATTTACCTGATCCGAACCTATGGCATCGAGAGTAATAATAAGTTGGGTTTCATGCAACTTTTTTATAGGATAACAAACCAGCGAAACATCAAATTTAAATGCATTATTACAATCAGCTTTCCTAAAATTCTCACCCATTTCATCATCAATCTCAATAAGCAACAGATCACACTCTAATCTCATGAACCACAGGTCATTTATTATAATACAAATCTGGATACGCAATTTCAATCCCATTAACACACCTCATATGACATATCATTACCTTTATAATCTTCAAACTAAGCCTGTTATGTAATTCTCAAATCAGTCTGATTCTCATTCAACTCATTTAATCACTCCTATAAAATACAAGCGGACTTAATGTCTCAAAAATTTGGGTTTCAATTTGTATTTTGGTGGATGAAAATTTGGCTGAAGAAATCTTCAATCGCAGAAGCAACGACATACTCGTCATCGTAAATCAAAGAGACGAAGATTTTGATGTTATTTACTGAAAATTTGAAAAATAATATCTAAGCTCGTAACATTAAGGGAATTGAAGGGGAAGAGTAGGGATTTTGGAGAAAATGGAGGGAGTGAAGGGATGAGAGAAAAGAGCTATTTGCAATGGTGACGGAGCTGGTGGAGCGGTGGTTTGTGAAATGAGATTATAGAGAAGACTAAAATAATGAAGAAGGAAGCTGCCTTTATTGTTAAAATTTTCGTTTCAAGATTTGGGGGAAGAAGAAAGGGGGGCGGGGGGGTGTTTACTCGGGTAACTAACCATAGGGTTGTATCAGGTATTGAGTTGAAATAAGACCCATATTTAGGTTTTGGCCGACAATCACATGGCCCAATAAAAAATTGTCACGTCATTAAATGAAAGGCCCACCAATTTTGTCGTTAGATGTGGGGATATTGTTATTAATAGAATTAATATTGTATGCTTTTTCGGACGAATAGATGGATGGAGGGTACTTGTAAGTCATTTAGCAAACGATATGGATAGTTTAGGTCCTTTTCCAGACGAAGTATTATTAAGTTGAGATTTGAATGCTTCACTATTTAAGTTACTGGATTTAATTAATTTTTAGATTTTTCTTAAAAGAGTATTAGATTGAAGTTGTAACTACGATGATGCAATGTCAAACTCTATTATGTACGATTATTTTTCACTATCACATTTTAAGTCATTTTTTTTACTGTCTCTTTCATAAGTTTTCACATTACTATATTATTGTGTTTATGTTTTTCTTGAGTCGAGGGTTTATTGAAGACAATCTCTCTATCCCTATAAAAATAGGGATAAAATTTACATACACCATATCCTTCCATACCCTACTCTAAGCCGAGGGATATGTTGTATATTTTAAGTCACTTTTTGCTTATATACTACAAAAAACATACCCAATGTTTCTCCTTCTTATATGTAGAAGAAAAGATAATGACTAAGGGAGACATAGAAATGGAAGGGAATAGAAAAATAAATAGTAAGAATTGAATCCGCACCTATTTCGTGAGTTCTTCCATCAATAAATATTTATCGACAACAAACACTTTCATATGTGCAGTAAGTAAATAGTTGCATGACTTTTTTTTTCATACACACATTTATTGGATATTCATGACTAAGTGATAGTATGTATTATCATTTTAATTTAATAATTAATTAAATATTTAATTTGATGTAAATATATATTTGTGTGTAATAAATATTTACCATACCACTAGAATGTCTTGGTGGTATTCCCCAACACTATATGTGTGTTTAAGGGGTAAAGAGACGACTGAAGAAGAAAGGCTAAAAAGGATAAACGAAATGGGTGGCCTCATATGCGAGGTTATTGGCTTATAGGCTATAGCTACCTAGAAATTTTACAGCGAAAATAGTATAAACTAATCAGTTTTAGAATTGATAATTAAAAAAAAAGCTAGCGTTTGTAAAATTATTAAAAAGTACTTTATTTGTTTCAATTTAGATTACACATTTTCCTTATTAGTACGTCCCAAAACGATTGATACATTTATATATTTGAAAACATTTTAACTTTAAACTTTTTATTTTATCCACTTTACACTTAATGAGAAACTTTTATAGCTACACAAATGTCATGTCTCCATAAAGCTTTTGCCTATAAGTACCACATATTTCAAAAGTCTTTTTTTTTTTTACTTAAACTTTGTGACAAGTCAAACTACATCATCTAAATTGAAACGGCCGGAGTAGACACTATTTTAGTTGAAACACGAAAAGTTGCAGCATAATATGCTGCATTTTGGAGCTCTTGAGTATATTATGTTGGAACTCCAACACATTATGTTGGAATCTCATATATAAAAAAAATTGGAACTCCAGCATATTCACCCTATCATGTTGAATATTTCGGAGTTTAAGGATGTTTTCGTTCAGATTTTATCTTTACATAAAAAAAATATCTAAATTTCTATTGCTTTTAAAATTGTAGTTATTTTTCAATTACCAATTGTAAATTAGGCTATTTTTTTTTTTCCAATTTTACGTGTATGTGGTGGATTAATTGTGAATTTGTATAGTTTATTTTTTCAATCAAAAAGATGGAATAGAAAGAATGAGCACAAAAAATAGGGTCTGGTTTCCTAACAAGAAACTTGTCGTACTACATAGTTTAATGACACAAATTACCAACAACAAAAAAAGTTCTAAGGCCAAACCATATCAACACAAATCCTTTGAAGTTCTTCAAATTCCTCTTCCTTGTCAAAGTTATTGTTAAAACTTGTTAAAACTCTTTTGCTGGAAATTGATTGAACTCCTTTTGAAGTCATTATAGTACAAGAATTGACAGCTGAAGTTGAAGAAGAAGAAGCTGAGAATGAGGTTAGATAATCTGTATTTTCATGCGTAAGAAGCTCAGACAAGAGAAGAACGAGAGAAGCCATTGAAATTCAACTTAAATATTTGATTTTCTGGCTAAATGTTTGTGTTCACAATATTTTTTTTTTCAAGATTTGAGGCAATGGATTGAAGATTTGTATACACATATAACAATTTATAAGCAAGAAAAAGTGGTTGAATAATAAAAAGAAAGTTGCAGCCCACTGATTATTTGTTTCTCACAATTGGAAAAGTGACCTACTTGACCTAATCTGTGTGAGACTTTAATACAAGAAAACCGGGGGCCAACTAAAGAAATTGGCAGAGAGGAGCAGAGGCGGATTTATAGAGGGAATTATGGAGTACGTTAACTCATGGTCTCTCCGAAAAATTAGATATTTTATATATATTTTTTAAAACTGGTATAATATTAATTGTTGGCATCCATGCTCTACGAAGACTGAATAGTGCACTTGATTGAAAATTGAGTTATTTACCAAAATTAATAGGGATCAATTCCTATTTAATATATTTTTTCATATTTTTTGAGTAGTGCATCATATACTAAAAATCCTAAATCCATCTCTAGAAAGGGGTGAGGTTATGTTGTTTTCAAGTGCTGCCCTCTGTCTTTTATGGGTATTATTGGTAGCTTTGGGAGAAACAAGACATTTGCACAACGGCAAAGGTCCAAGAATACCCTTGTACTTTCGAAAAAGGTCTAAGAATATCCTTTGTTATATTATTAGATTATTTATACGTCTACCGTTATATTTTGGGTCCAAATATACCCCTCATTTAAACGGAGGGACACGTGTCATCGTCCTGTTGGCCAATTCTAAATATCTCCTAATTAATTAAAAAGACCCATTACCCACACCCGAAAAGTAATTTTCTAAAGCAATTTTTTTTTTGTAAAAACTTAAAAACTGAATTTTTCTTTTACTAAAAACTGAAAAAAACGAAAATATTTTTTTTCCAGTTCTTACAAAAAAACTGAACTTTTTTTTCTAAAACAATGTTTTTGTAAAAACAGAAAAGTAATTTTCAAAGCAATGTTTTTGTAAAAACTGAAAAATCGAAATATTTTTTTCCAGTTTTTTGAAAAAATATTGCTTTAAAAAAACTGAAAAATAATTTCTAAAGCAATTTTTTTTTGTAAAAACTGAAAAGCAATTTTCTAAAGCAATGTTTTTGTAAAAACTGAAAAAACAAATATTTTCTTTTTTTGTTCAATTTTTACTTAAAAAAATTTCAGGTTTTTTCCAGTTTTTACACGCTTTAGAAAATTGCTTTTCAGTTTTTTTTTTTCCTAGTTTTAACAAGAACAATGTTTTAGAAGATATTTTTTCGTTTTTTTTAAAGCAGTTTTTTTGTAAAACTGGATTTTTTTTTTTTCAGTTTTTAGTAAAAATAAATTCAGTTTTTTCCAGTTTTTATGAAAAAAAATTGCTTTTCGGGTATGGATAATGGATATTTTTAACTAATTAGGAGATATTTAGAATTGACCAACAGGACGATGACATGTGTCCCTCCGTTTAAATGAGGGATATATTAGAACCCAAAGTATGACGGTAGGGGTATAGATAACCCAATAGTATAACGAGGGTATTCTTAGACCATTTTCAAAAGTAAAAGGGTATATTTGGACCTTTGTCGTTTGCACAAATAGCTTTTTTGAGGTTACTATTTTGTCCTCATTAACTCAGTGAGCTAATTTGACCGAAAAAGAATGGTAAAAATAGTACGGACTAGCCAATTTTCGGATTGATCATTCAAAAATAGTCAGTATTTGTCAAGTCATTGAAAAATAGCCATTATTTTGCTGCAACAGAGGCCGATCCAGCATAATATACTAGAATTCGGTGCACCTGTGAATAAACTTCCAGCATATTATGCTGAAACTCCAACACGCGGAAAATTCCAGCATAATATATTGGAGATTCGAGCACTTGTGTATGAACTTCCAACATATTATGTTGGACCGATATACTTTGCTGCAACTCCGGTATAATATACTGGAGTTCCAGTATACTTATGCTAGTTCCATTATATTATGTTGAAGTATTTTTCGGATTTTGAATAGTGTTTTCATTCAGATTTAGTTTTACATGAAAAGTGGCTAAATTTCGATTACTTTTGAAACTATGACTATTTTTGAATGATCACTTATAAATCTGACTAATTTTGAATTTCTCCCAAAAGAATGTCATTCAATTACTTTTGATTGATTTGCGCAAATATCCCCTTTTAGGCCAATTTTGTTTCGATTTTAAAATTTGTGTAAATGTAGCCCTTAGAAGGGTCTAACGTTTGCTCATACGATTTTCAGTTTGTTCAACCTTACTGACAAAAGATTAGAATGTGGAATGATGTTTGTAATAACTTATAACAATTTAGACTATGGGGCTTAAAAGGGATTTTTAGGCCGTGATCTAAAAGGTCCATAAATTACAAGAAAAAAAAAAGATCATTTATTAAATAATTTTCCCGAAAAGAGATAACTGGTGAAAATTGTTGGCTATATTAAAGACGAAATTTAGCCAATTGAACTAACGATGACAGAATTTATTCAAAGAATAGCCTCCAAAGGTCATATAAGGCAAATAATGCTGACAACCACCGGCCATTCTGTAAACCATGAGCTCAATAATTCTGTTCAACTCTTAGTACAGATAAATTCATAAATAACATTACAATTTAATAAAAATTCATGAAACTAATTAATTCATTGAGATTTTTGTAGGATTATACGATAGGTAAAAATCACGTGCTCACAGAACTAATGATGACAGAATTTATTCAAAGAATAGCCTCCAAAAGGCCATATAATGCAAATAATCCTGACAACCACCGGCCATTCTGTAAACCATGAGCTAAATAGTCCACTTGGTCTATTTTGCAGAAATCTGAGGTTGTTGCTTGTAGTTTTAAGGTTTGTCATATGGGTGTCACTGTTATATCACGAAAATATCTGTCGTGCCAGTAAAAAAATAACTCTGTGTTTATATTAAATTAAATAATATAATCGTAATAGATAGGAGTAATAATTAAACTATGATGCTTGTCGCTTAATCGTACTTTATATTATATATATATATATATATATATATATATATATATATAT
>MDKI01196161.1:0-29519 GCA_005239505.1 Nicotiana paniculata | reverse complement strand
CGACTCTGGGCATAATACCCCGGATTATATTTGCAACACCCGCTTAGTCTTTTATTAGACATAATTGAGAGTGATCAGCCGTTCGATCCTCGGCAGTGCACGGACGTGACTATATTATGACTCTGGCCAGTTGTCCTTACCTTGCATATGTATGACTTAATTGTTACTAAATTCATGGACATTGATTTGACAATATTTGGGGAAAAGTGAAGTGGTAATTGTTTTATTTACTCCCAGTACTTTTCTTGGGTTTCAGTACATTAGATATATATTTGTTGCTTCACTGTCTTTACATGCCTACCTTTTCTATTATAATCTGTTAAATTATACTGTTGGACATTAGTGAGTGTCATGTCGACCTCTCATCACTACCTCTTTGAGGTTAGGCGGGATACTCACTGGGTACATATATATTTATGTACTCATGCTACACTTCTTTACTTAATTGTACAGGTTCTGAGGCTGGTGCTTCTGGTTATCCGACCGGAGTTTGACGTATATTCTGGACCTGACTCAACGGTGATCTGCCTCCCTTGGCGAGTTTCAGCATTACTAGGGAGTTATCTTTTGTTTATTTCTGTCTACTTCTTTCAGACAGTAGTACAGTTTGTAACATCTTTTGTATATTCTACTAGTTCTCCTGTTGATTTGTGACACTAGTTCCTGTCACACACATAGTAGACTTTTTATTTTGGGATTGTATATATTGGTACATGATCATTGTGGTTGTATTTACTTAAGTTGGTTAATGTTTCCGCTTTTATTTAAATGATCTATGCTTAAAAATTTGGGAATATGTGGGGTTGGTATGTCAAATAAGGATAATCTCACTAGTAAACAACTATTGGCTTGCCTGACTCCGGTGTTGGGCGCCATCACGACCTGTGTTGGATTTTGGGTCGTGACAACATGGTATCAGAGCACTAGGTTCACGTAAGTCTCACGACTCACGGGCAAACCCAGTAGAGTCTTGCGGAATGGTACGGAGACATCTGTACTTATCTTTAGGAGGCTATAAGGTGTTAGGAAACCTCTCTTTGTTCTTATTCTATCGTGCAGTCGATGATTTACTAAATTCATTCTTCTATTCTCTCACAGATTGTGATGCGTTCATCTGATGTTCCAGACCCGAAAAGGGCCGTTACCAGCATTCTGTCAGAGGCCGCGACAGAGGGCGAGGAAGGGCACCGACCCGTGGTAGGGGACGAGGGCGTCCCAAAGCTATTCCGGTTCCTCCACCAGAGGATCCTATTGTAGAGAAGCAGGATGAGGTGCCTCCAGCAGATCCTGCACCAGTGGACTTTATGACGGCGCCAGGCTTCCAGGCAGTCATGGGCCGTATGATGAGATTTATGGACACTATGTCCCATGCTAGTTTATTTACACCAGATCCTGCCACTTCTCAGGCAGGAGGGGGAGTCCAGACCCCTACTGCCCAGGCTGCAGGACAGATAGCAGCATTACATCATAGCCTCGGTACACTGTCCGTGGGTGGGGTCCAGCCTGTTGCAGCAGCACCTGAACCTAGACCAGTTACGGACGGCGATTCGCAGAAGTTATTGGATAGATGGACCCGATTGCACCATCCAGTCTTTGGGGGTGAGCAAGGCGAGGACGCCCAGGATTTTGTGGATAGGTGCAAAGACATACTGCACAACATGAGGATACTAGAGTCCCATGGAGTGGATTTCACTTCCTTCCAGTTGGAGGGCAGAGCTCGTAGGTGGTGGCAGTCCTATATTCTCAGCAGGCTAACAGATTCTCCTCTTGTCACTTGGGAGCAGTTCACGCAGATGTTTCTGGATAGATATATCCCACCCTCAGAGAGGGAAGAGCTGTGGTACCAGTTTGAGCGGCTAGAGCAGGGGCAGACGTTAGTGACAGATTATGAGGCCAGATTTTCAGAATTGTCTCGCCATGCACTTATGATATTTCCTACCGATGCTGAGAGAGTGCGGAGATTTGTGGTTGGGTTACATCCAGGTATTAGGGCCATCATGGCCCGAGAGGTGGAGATGGGTACTTCTTATAAGCTCGTGGTAGAGATTGCTCGCAGGATCGAGGGGTATCGGTCGAGGAGCAGGGAGTAGGGACAGCATGATAAGAGGGGTAGATTCTCTGGAGATTTCATAGGTGCCCCAGCTAGGGGCATGGGTCAGTATAGCAGTGGCCAGCCCAGCAGGACTTTATATTCATCACCTCCACCACCTCCCCGAGGTGTTCCAGCGAGGCCTCATTTCAGCGCCATGATAGAGCGTTCCTACCGTCCTCCATCCATTCAAAGTTCACACAGTGGTTATCCCAGTCATCTGAGACCCTCCGACCCCTATTTCAGTGCTATTCCACAGGGCTCTCATCACCCGCCAGCCATTCAGGGTTCTTCTTCAGGGCAGCAGGCTATGCCACGTAGGAGTTGTTATGAGTGTGGAGAGCCAGGTCATATGAGGAGGCAGTGTCCCAGGTTTCGGGGCAAGGCCGTACAGTAAGTTTATCAGCCGATGGGTCGGCACCAGCAGTCCGGCCACCTAGAGGTGGAGGACAGGTCGACAGGGGTCGTCCTAGAGGTGGAGGCCAGTCAGGGGGAGGTCAGGCAGCTCCTGTTCACTCTGGTGGAGCCCAGTCTTCCGGTACTCCAGCCAGATTCTATGCCATTCCGGCCAGATCAGATGCAGTGGCCTCAGACTCCGTGATCACATGTATTATTACAGTATGTGGTAGAGAGGCATCGGTGTTATTTGATCTAGGACCCACTTATTCCTATGTTTCGGTCTTATTTGCTCATTTTTCGGATGTCCCTCGTGAGTCCTTGGCTTCACCTATTTATGTGTCCACTCCCGTGGGCGATTCTGTGGTTGTAGACCGAATTTTCCGGTCCTGTGTGATCTCATTTTGTGGGTTCGAGACTCGAGCGGATCTCTTATTGCTCGATATGGTTGATTTCGAGATTATTTTAGGCATGTATTGGCTATCTCCTTATCATGCCGTGCTAGATTGCCATGCCAAGACAGTTACTTTAGCCATGCCCGAGTCGCCTAGGCTGGAGTGTAGAGGTTCCTCAGTTAGTACAACCAGCTGGGTTATTTCATTCTTGAAGGCTCGACATATGGTCGAGAAGGGTTGTCTGGCCTATTTTTCTTATGTGCGGGACACCGCCGCCGAGTCTCCGACGATTGATTCGGTGCCAATTGTTCGAGAGTTTGCTGATGTATTTCCTTCGGATCTTCTGGGCATGCCTCCGGATCGTGATATTGATTTAGCTCCAGACACCCAGCCTATATCTATTCCACCGTACCGTATGTCTCCGAAAGAGTTGAAGGAGTTTAAGGAGCAGCTTGAGGAGTTGTTATCTAAGGGGTTCATCAGACCGAGTGTATCACCGTGGGGTGCTCCAGTTTTATTTGTGAAGAAGAAGGATGGGTCTATGCGGATGTGTATTGATTACGGCCAGTTGAACAAGGTTACCATTAACAACAAGTATCCCTTGTCGTGCATCGATGATTTGTTTGACCAGATGCAGGGTGCTCGTGTGTTTTCTAAGGTTGATTTGAGATCGGGGTATCATCAATTGAGGATTCGGTCTTCAGATGTTCCGAAGACTGCTTTTCGTACGAGATATGGCCATTATGAGTTCCTGGTGATGTCCTTTGGTTTGACTAATGCCCCAGCAGCATTCATGGACTTGATGAATAGGGTGTTCAAGCCGTATATTGATTCCTTTGTCATTGTCTTCATTGATGACATTTTGATTTACTCACGTAGCCTGGGGGAGCACGAGCAGCATCTGAGAGTTGTGCTCTAGACCTTACGAGAACAGAAGCAATATGCTAAGTTCTCCAAGTGTGAATTCTGGTTGGATTCCGTGGCATTTTTGGGGCACGTGGTGTCCGGAGAGGGTATTAAGGTTGATCCTCAGAAGATCGAGGCAGTTTAGAGTTGGTCGCGTCCTACTTCAGCTACAGAGATCAGGAGATTTTTGGGCATAGCAGGCTATTATCGCCGATTTGTGGAGGGGTTCTCTTCTATTGCAGCCCCATTGACCAGATTGAGTCAGAAGAATGCCCCGTTTCGATGGTCTGACGAGTGTGAGGCGAGCTTTCAGAAGCTCAAGACACCATTGACCTCAGCACCAGTTCTAGTATTGCCTTCCGGTTCTGGGATGTACACAGTATATTGCGACGCTTCACGCGTTGGCTTGGGGTGTGTATTGATGCAGGAAGGGAGAGTTATTGCTTATGCTTCGCGCCAGTTGAAGGTTCATGAGAAGAATTACCCTGTGCACGATTTGGAGTTGGCGGTGACCGTTCATGCTCTTAAGATTTGGAGGCACTACTTGTATGGAGTGTCCTGTGAGGTTTATCCAGACCACCATAGCTTACAGCACTTGTTCAAGCAGAAGGATCTTAATTGAGGCAGATGGATTGAGTTGTTGAAGGATTATGATATCACCATTCTTTATCTCCCGAGCAAGGCAAATGTGGTAGCAGATGCTTTGAGCAGGAAGGCGGAGAGTATGGGTAGCTTGGATTATATTGCAGCAGAGGAGAGACCTCTAGCCTTGGACATTCAGTCCTTGTCCAATCTCCTGGTGAGATTAGACTTTTCAGAGCCTCGTCGAGTTTTGGAACATGTTGTTGCTCAGTCCTCGTTATTGGGGGAGATTAAGGCCCGACAGTTCTATGATCCGTGCTTAGCAGAGCTTCGGGAGACAGTGGTTCAGGGTAGGGCCAAGGAGGCTACTATTGGTGAGGATGGTGTTCTGAGACTTCAAGGCCGCTTATGTGTTCCTAATGTTGATGGCCTGAGGGAGAGGATTCTATAGGAGGCACACAATTCTCGGTATTCTGTTCATCCTGGTGCTACAAAGATGTATCGTGACCTGAAGCAACATTACTGGTGGAGGCGAATGAAGAAGGACATTGTGGAGTATATGACTAGGTGTCTTAATTGCCAGCAGGTGAAGTATGAGCACCAGAGGTCAGGAGGCCTACTTCAGCAGATGTCCATTCCTGAGTGGAAATGGGAGCGCATCACTATGGACTTCGTGGTTGGGTTGCCTCGGACCTTGCGGAAGGTTGACGCGGTTTGGGTCATTGTGGATGGGTTGACCAAATCGGCGCATTTCATCTTAGTAGCTACAACATATACTTCTAAGAGGTTGGCATAGATCTACATTCGGGAGATAGTCCGGTTGCATGGTGTTTCGATGTCCATTATATCAGATCGAGGTCCTCAGTTCACCTCGCACTTCTGGACAGCATTGCATAGTGAGATGGGTACCCAGATAGATCTTAGCACGAAATTTCACCCTCAGACTGATGGTCAGTCAGAGCGTACAGTTCAGATATTGGAGGACATGCTCAGGGCATGTGTGATTGACTTCGGAGGTCAGTAGGACCAGTTCTTACCTTTGGCCGAGTTTGCTTACAATAATAGTTATCAGTCCAGCGTTGAGATGGCACTATTTGAGGCTTTGTATGGTCGGCGATGTCGTTCTCCTATCGGATGGTTTGAGCCTGACGAGGCTAAGTTATATGGCACCGACCTGGTGAGGGATGCTTTGGAGAAAGTGAAGCTGATTCAGGAGAGGCTCCATATAGCACAGTCCAGACAGAAGAGTTATGCGGATCAGAGGGCGCGTGATGTATCATTTATGGAGAGAGATAGGGTCATGTTGAAAGTCTCTCCTATGAAGGGTATTATGAGGTTTGGGAAGAAGGGCAAGCTGTGCCCGAGGTTTATAGGTCCCTTCGAGGTGTTGGCGAGTTGGGGAGGTTGCTTACGAGATGGCCTTGCCTCCCAGGTTATCAGGAGTTCATCCAGTTTTTCATGTATCCACGCTCCGGAGGTACCACGCCGACTTCTCTCACGTGGTTGATTTCATCACTATTCAGTTGGATGAGAGGTTGGGCTATGAGGAGGATCCTGTTGCTATTATTGATAGACAGGACCGCCAGTTGAGGTCCAAGAGAGTTTCTGCCGTAGAGGTCCAGTGGAAGGGCCAACCAGTTGAGGAGGCGATCTAGGAGTCCGAGGAGGACATGCTGAGCAGATATCCACACATATTCAGCACTTCAGGTATGATTCTAGACCCGTTCGAGGATTAACGTTTGTGTAAGAGGTGGAGAATGTAACGACCTGACCGGTCCTTTTGTGTTATCGGACCCCGTTCCCCTAAATGAAACTTCCCATATTGGCTTATTATGATTTATGACTTGCGGGGACTGGTGGTCCGGTATTCGGAGGTGTTTAGAGTGCTATAGGAACATTTGGTTCCTTAAGGTTGGCCTTTAAGGCCAAGTTTGACTTCGGTCAACATTTTGGGTAGACGACCTCGAAATTAAGTTTTATCGGTTCCCGTAGCTTCGTATGATGATTTCGGACCTGGGCGCATATTCGGAATGGGTTTCTGATGACTCGGGAGCGTTTCGACGCCCAATATTGAAATAAGAAGTTCCTTAAGTTCCTATTGTGGTTTGGGATGTGTTTTTATGTTATCGAGGTCCGAACGGAATTCTGAGACTGGGAATAGTTCCTTTATATCATTTATGACTTCCCTGCAAAATTTGGTGTCATTTCGAGTATTATAGGTCGGTTCGGCGCGTTGTTAGCGAAGTCTAGAAAACTTAAAGTTCCTAAGTTTGGTTCTTGGGGTTTTGAGGTGTGATTTTGAGTTTTAGCGTTGTTTTGGTTTGTTCCGAAGGATCGAGCGAGTCTGTATTATGATTTGGGACTTGTTGGCATATTTGGACGGGGGCTCAGGTGGGCCTAGGTGGCTCCCGGACACCACACGAGGCCAAAAACCAGCTTAAATAGTTGTTGGTGCACCTATTCTGGTGTGGCCGCAGGTGCGGTTGAACAGTCGCAGGTGCGGGACCGCTCCTGCGATCCCAGTCTCGCAGGTGCGACCCCCAGTAGTCTGGCCAATTCTCGCAGGTGAGGAGCCGCAGGTGCGATCTCCACTCCGCAGGTGCAGGCCCAGTCTCCCCAGTCCATTTCCGCAGGTGCGGTCCTCGAGCCGCAGGTGCGGAAACACTGTTCAGACAGTGTGTTCTTATATACGGGTTTTAATTCATTTTTCTCATCTTCTTCGTCCTTGGGGCGATTTCCACAATTTTTGAGGGGCAAACGACTTGGTTATTGAAGGTAAGTAAATTCTACCCTAATATTAGCTTCATGCATGGATTACTAGCTTAATTAACTACCTAAATTAGTGAAAAATCAAGAATTGAGTAGTAACCTAGGGCTTTCGATAATTTGAGAATTTACCCGTGAATTAGCTATGAAATCGAGTAGAAATCATGTATTAATGATCCTTAGGCTTTGGGTGAGTGTTTCCTTCGAGAGTTATTGGAATCCGAGCAGGCGGGCCCGGGGTCGGATTTTAGATTTTCTTCAAGAATGGTGAATTTGGCTAAGTAATAGGAAAATTCCATGCTTTGAATATAAATAAATATATTTATATAACTTTTGGCTAGTTTCGAGTCCTCGGGTGTAGATTTCGGAGTTTCGGGCGTGTTCTCGGTCCGGGGAGTAAATTCGACGCAAGGTGAGACTCCTTTCTAACCTTGTAAGGGGTTCCCCCCTAGGTGATTTAAATGCTATATGTGATCATTTGTGGGGGCTACGTACGTACAAAGTGACGAGAGTGCGTACGTAGCGACTATTACTATTATGTCCGGGTAGTTAGGCCCACATCATGCCTTGTGTTTTACTTGATATGAACTATAAGCTTAATGAAATAACGTTACATGTTGCTTATTTCCCCGAAGTTATGGAATTTGAGAAAAACTTGTAAGAAATTGTTCACTGAAAAGTATTTTATTTTAAAAGGAATAACGTGTGTGCATGTGACCACTTCGCAATTTACATTCCGCGAGCGGAGTGTGATTTCCCCCAATCTTATGGGAACGGGCCGTACGCCACGGCAGATTGAGAGATGCACTTTGGTACGGGCCGTTCGGTCCTCGGTAGTGCATAGAGATTATTGAGAGATGCACTTTTGGTATGGGCCGTTCGATCCTCGGCATTGCATATATGTGAGTACTTTGTGGAGAGGTGCACTTTTGGTACGGGCCATTCGATCGTTGGCAGTGCACGGACGTGACTATCTTATGACTCCGGCCGGTTGTCCTTACCCTGCATGCGTATGATTTAATTGTTACTAAATTCATGGACATTGATTTGACAGATATTTGGGGAAAAGTGAAGTGGTAATTGTTTTATTTATTCCCAGTACTTTTCTTGGATTTTAGTACCTTACATATATATTTGTTGCTTCACTATCTTTACATGACTACCTTTTCTATTATATTCTGTTAAATTATATTGTTGGACCTTAGTGAGTTTCATGTCGACCTCTCGTCACTACCTCTTCGAGGTTAGGCGGGATACTCACTGGGTACATATATATTTATGTACTCATGCTACACTTCTGTACTTAATTGTACAGGTTCTGAGGCTGGTGCTTCTGGTTATCTGACCGGAGTTTGACGTATATTCTGGACCTGACTCCACGGTGAGCTGCCTCCCTTGGCGATTCTCAGCAGTACTAGGGAGGTATATTTTATTTATTTCTATCTACTTCTTTCAGACAACAGTACAGTTTGTAACATCTTTTGTATATTCTACTAATTCGCCTGTTGACTTGTGACACTAGTTCCTGGCACACACATAGTAGACTCTTTATTTTGGGACTGTATATATTGGTTCATGATCATTGTGGTTGTATTTACTTAAGTTAGTTAATGTTTCCGCTTTTATTTAAATGATCTAAGATTAAAAATTTGGGAATATGTGGAGTTGGTATGTCAAATAAGGATAATCTCACTAGTAAACAATTGTTGGCTTGCTTGACTCCGATGTTGGGCGCCATCACGACCTGTGTTGGATTTTGGGTCGTGACGCACAGAATGAAGCCCAGTCCCAGTCCAAGATCAAGAGTGCGATCGCACTCAGAAATGTGCGGTCCGCACAATCAGAGGAAGTGCGGCCGCATCCCAATTTTATGCGACCGCAGAAAGCCATCAATTCAAGTCATCCCCAAGATGCAGACCGCACACAGAATTGTGCAGCCACACAACCTTCACAGGGGCAATTTTGTCAAATATTTTCAGCTCAGTATAAATAGATCTTTTTGTCATTTTTAGGTTAATTTTGGTGGACCTAAACACTTAGAGCCATTTTTATTTACTGTATTGGGTAACTTTGTACTAGTTTAGAATTTAAACATTAGATTTTCTTTCCTTAATTAATTATTATGTATTTTATGTTAGTTTCTTATTCAATTTCTTTATTTTTCATGAGTAGCTAAACCCTTAGCTAGGGTTATGACCCAACCCTAGTATGGGTACTTAATGGGTTATTGATTTAGGACTTATTTATGATTGGGTATACGATATTTAGCCTTGTTCTTGCTTGAATTCTAGAATTAATGGTTGCAAACATTGATTCATGCCAAATTGACTTAGTTTCTACTTGAGAAAGTAAGACTAAGTCTTGAAAAGCTTGGCTAACAAGAAATTGGGGTGAACTCAAGAAATTGACAGCCCCAATTAAAGGGTCGAATCTAGAGATAGTAAGACTCGACTTGAGCATCTATCACTTGTTCCATGAAATACCCACTTGGGCTTGAGAAAGCCAAATTGGGCAAAATCACTCAAACTACCGTAAGGTACAGAGTGAGTAAACACGTGTGATTGTTATATTTTATCTCGATCAACCAAAAATGCCCTAAAGCTCTAAATCTGTTAGGTAACCAACTAGGCGGAAGTCGCAACCCCAGATCTTTTATAACTTGAAAAACAACCAAAACCAAAATGATTGTATCTTAGCTTTACAATTACAATCAATAGCGTAAAATTAGTAGTGTGAGTTTGGGCGACATCAGGTCACAGGGACCTCGAGTGAATTTCGGATGGTTAACAGATCAAAATCAAACTTAGAACAAAGCTGGAAACTATCTGCCTTCTGGTGATATCGCACCTGCGTATGCTCGCAGGTACGCACCACATGTGTGGCAGGCTAGGCGCAGAAGCAAAAATGGGGCTGCACCGCAGGTGCATGAAGACATCCACATCTGCGAGCCAGGATTCACGGATGCGGAGTGAAGGAGGGAAACCAGTGTCACAGAAACGGTTGTGCTACCGCAAAAGTGATTTCGCAGAAGCGATGGAAGCTGCAGAAGCGAGGAAGGAATTCGCATCTGCAAGGCCGCAGATGCTGCCAATTTCATCGCAGATGCGAAACCATTGGACTGGTTACAAAAACAGAAGGGTCCGACATTTTTGCCATTTTGGAGTTCAAACACACGGCTTGGGGCGATTTTTCAGAGAAAATTCACGGGGATTCTTGAGGTAAGTCATTTGTGGCCATTTTTAGTCGATAATATTGAATTATCATTGAGTATTCCAACTAGATTACGGGTTTTTGAGGTGTAATTCGAGAATTTGGGCCTAGGGATTTCAAAATAAGATTTTAAGATTTGAAGGTCGAGTTGATGTCGCAATTTGGTAAATTTGGTATGGTTGGACTCGTGGTTGAATGGACGTTCATATTTTCTGACTTTTGTCAGGTTCCGAGACATGGGCCCCACTGTTAATTTTTGGGTGAATTTCGTATTTAATTGGGAAAATTTTATTACTTTCATATGGAGTTGATTCCTATAGTTTGTGTTGATTGTATTGAATTATTATGACTAGATACGAGGCGTTCGAAGGCTGATTCACGAGGCAAGGGCTTTCTTGCGGAGTGATACAAGTTGCTTGAGGTAAGTATCATATTTATACTAGGTTGAGGCACTAGTTTCCTGAATTGTTGTGATAGTCATGTGCTTTTGGGTGCGCATATGTGTGGGGATGGTCCCATGTGCGGGAATCGGGGTTGTGTATTTATGTTTGGGTTGTGCTCGGGATCCTATATGCCCAGAAATGACTGATAAGCTTTGAGCTTCGATATCTGACATGTGGTAATAATTTATCCAATCTAATTAAACCATGATGTGTTTACTCAGAGGTTTAAATCCCGCAATAAACTTGATAAATGCTTTTCATTGATGAAATTTTTGGATTAGTTACGATAGCACACTTTTGCACATGCCTACACTTTAGCGTGTCATTTATACCATTCCAAGGACATGAGAATCTTATTTCATTCATTATATACATGAACCCTTGCTTTATTGCTGATGTATGATACTTTGGCACGTGATTTTTCCGTGCGGATACATATATTGATACTTTGGCATGTGAGTTGTCTTTGTGGATACATATATTGATACTTTGGCACGTGAGTTGTCCGTGCATCACGTGAGTTGTCCGTGCGGATCCATATATTTATATTATTGACACGTGAAGTTGTCTGTGTCACACATGAGTTGTCCGTGCAAATTCAATTGTTAGCATGTGAGTTGTCTGTGCAATGTGTGAAACTTGTAATTTCTTGATCATTATATGATTTGCTTGTTTTCTTTCCCATACATGCCATAATACTATAATTGTACTGATTTAACTAGTGAATTCAACAAATTAAGCTTCTCTTACCTTGCCATGTTTATTTGCAATACTTATTGAGTTGGTTGTACTCACACTACACCCTGCACCTCGTGTGCAGATCCAGGTACTTCCGGATCGGCGATTGTTATAGTTGGGGATTCATCTGTTGGAGACTATCGAGGTAGTTTCTTGGCATCCGTAGAACTTGTCTATCTTCCTTTTCAGTTATTGTGTTATTCTATATTTTTATCAGTCAGACTGTGTTGTCATTTAGATTCTCATGTACTCAGTGATACCGGGTTTTGGGAGTGTATTTATATAAGTATTTTTGGGATTTTCTATTAAATTTAAATATTATATTTTCAAACTTAAAAGGTAACAGTGTTTTATTAAGGTTATCGGCGTACCTAGTATTGAATATGATGATACATACGAATATGTGGAACCAGAGTCAAATAATATAAAAGCTTCCCTATGGCACACTGAGACACTACTTGTGATCACTGCATCGGAAGCAACAACAGCTGGCCTAGCGGGAATAGCATAGATACGGGCCTAACCACCACTTGATCAGCCTCCCCCTCTTGGGCAACCCCTAGCTGCCTAAGCCCCTCCCCGAGATGGGTTGGTGGGTGGTGGAGCTGCTGGTGCTGGTACCATCAGCCAAGAACACTACTGCGGAACCCCACTCAAAAATATAAGGAAATCTCTCTTGATATGACATAAGTCCTCGCACTTGAAACAACCCCTCCTCTGATGGAGTTGCTGCTCCTGATAACCCGAGGAAATGCCTGCAGAAACCTAAGAAGACGAGGCATGGTGAGAACTCGGCGCTGGTAGTGCACTAAATAAGGATTGTCCTGAGCGAGCACTATAAGAATCGTGGCTATTTGATGCACCACGTTGGGATGAACGAGCTATCTGAGCGGGCCTATAAGGACGACCTCTGTTGTGGTAGAGTTTTCCCCAAAAATGAACACCGCTGGGATTACCTGGACCACGATACCTCCTGGCCTCCCTCTCCTCACGCCCCTGAATACAGACCATCTCTAGCTGCCAAGCACTATCAACCACCTCGTCGAATTTAGTACCTGCTACATTTCCTAGAGTCATAACAAAACGAAACTGTTGGTTGAGACCATTAATAAACCTCCTAATTTTCTCCCTCTTAGTGGGAACCAACCACACTGCATGACGAGCCAATTCTGAAAATCGCATCTCATACTGAGTCACAGACAGGTCCTCCTGACGTAGATGCTCGAACTGCGTGCGCATCTCCTCTTTGCAGGTCTAACTGTATCCTCTCACTGGATACCACATGCCCTAAAAACTCCATCGAACTAATCCAAAACTCACACTTGGAGAACTTGGTATAAAGTTTCTCCTCCCTTAACATCTGTAATACAATACTCAAGTGTTGTGCATGATCCTCTTGGATACGTGAGTACACCATGATATCATCAATAAATACTACGACAAATGAACCAATATATGGCTGGAATACACTGTTCATCAAGTGCATGAATGCTGCAGCAGCATTGGTCAGCCTAAAAGACATCACGAGAAATTCATAGTGACCATAATGGGTTCTGAAGGCGTCTTTAAAATATCCAATTCCCAAATCTTCAACTGGTGATACCCAGACCTCAAATCAATCTTAGAGAACACCCTATCTCCCTAAAGCTAGTCAAATAAATCATCAATACGTGACAAAGGGTAGTTGTTCTTGATTGTAACTTTATTCAAATGCCTATATCTTCTTTGCAGTGTTTGACTGAGATTTATATTCAAAAAAATGATATTGTTCGCCTTCACGGTTGCCGGTGTCCATCATTTCAGATCGGGACACACAGTTCTAGAGAGCAGTGCAGCGAGAGTTAGGCACACAGGTTCAGTTGAGTACATCATTTCACCCTCAGCCAGACGGACAATTCGCGCGCACTATTTAGTATTAGAAGATATAGAATTTGGGGGTTCTTGGGATTAGTTTATACCACTTGCAGAGTTCGCCTATAACAACAGCTACCAATCGATAATTCAAATGGCTCCGTATGAGGCTTTATATGGAAGACTGTGTCGATATCTGGTGGTTTGGTTTGAGCCAGGTGAGGCTACACTATTGGGTACTGATTTAGTTCAGGATGCTTTGGAAAAGGTTAAATTGATTCAGGATCGACTTCGCATGGCGCAGTCTAGACAAAAGATTTATGTCGATTGGAAGGTTCGCGATGACGCTTACATGGTAGGAGAGAATCTACTACTCCGAGTTTCGCCTATGAAGGGTGTTATGAGGTTCTGTAAGAAAGGCAAGTTGAGTCATCGGTATATTGGGCCTTTTGAAACACTAAAAAGGATTGGAGATGTGGCTTATGGACTTGCATTGACTCCTAGTCTATCGGGTGTTCATCTAGTGTTCCATGTATCCATGCTCTGGAAGTATGTTGGAGATCCGTCTCATGTTTTGGATTTTAGTACCATTCAGTTGGATGGTAATTTGACTTATGATGTGGAGTCGGTAACAATTTTAGACCGGCAGGTTCGAAACTTGAGATCAAAGAACATAGCTTCAGTGAAAGTACAGTCGAGAGGCCAGCCAGTTGGAGAAGCTTTGAAGGAGACTAAGCGGGAAATGCAGAGCAAATATCCATACCTTTTGAGACTACATGTATGATTCTAAACTCGTTCGAGGATGAATGTTTGTTTAAAAGGGGGAGAATGTAACGACATGGCCGGTCGTTTTGAGTGTCACAGCCCCCTTTACCAATTTACTGCTCATTTTGTGCTTTACAGTTGTTATATGACTTGCCAGGGTAGATGGCCCGGGTCGGTGAGGTTTCAGAATGAATTGCGACAGTTAGTCTCAAGGATGAAAACTCAAGTTGAAAAGGTTGATGGGATGTTGAATTATGTGTAAACGACTCCGAAAGAGAGTTTTGATGATTCCAATAGCTCCGTATGGTGATTTTGGACTTATTATTGTGTCCGGATAATTATTTGGAAGTCCTTATTTGATTTTGGCTTGAAACGGAGAAATTAGGAAATTGTAGGTTTGGAAGTTTGACCGGGAGTTGACTTTATTGATATCGTGGTCGGAATTTGATTCGGGAAATTTTCATAGGCTCGTTATGTCATTTATGACTTGTGTGCAAATTTGAGGTCAATCAGACATGATTTGATAGGTTTCGGCATCGAATGTATAAGTTGGAATTCATTAGTTTTCATTAGGCTTGAATTGGGGTGCGATTCGTGGTTTTAGCGTTGTTTGATATGATTTGAGGTCTCAACTAAGTTCGTATGATTTTTTAGGACTTGTTGGTGTATTTGTTTGAGGTCCCGGGGGCCTCGAGTGAGTTTCGGATGGTTAACGAATCGAAATCGGGCTCAGAACAAAGCTGGAAACTATCTTCCTTCTAGTGCAATCACACCTGCAGGGTTATGCTCGCAGGTGTCGCTGGCTAGGCGCAGAAGTGGAAATGGGGCAGGACTTGGGGCTGCGTCGCAAGTGCTTGAAGACTTCTGCATCTACAAGCCCGCAGGTGCGAACCAAGCTCCGCATATGCGGAGTGGAGGTGGGCAGCCAGTGCCGCAGAAGTGGTTGTGCTACCGCAAAAGCGAGTCCGCAAAAGCGATGGAAACTATAGATGCGAGGAAGGACTTCACATCTGCGAGACCGCAGATGCGGCCAATTTTATCGCAGATGCGAAACCACTGGACTGGTTACAAAAATAGAAGGGTCCGACAGTTTTGTCATTTTGGAGTTCAAACACACGGCTTGGGCGATTTTTCAGAGAAAATTCACGGGGATTCTTGAGGTAAGTCACTTGTGACCATTTTTAGTAGATAATATTGAATTATCATTGAGTATTCTGACTACATGTTTTTGAGGTGTAATTCGATAAATTGGGCCTAGGGATTTCAAAATAAGAATTTAAGATTTGAAGGTTGATTTGAGGTTGCAATTTTGTAAATTTGGTATGGTTGGAATCATTGTTGAATGGGCATTCATATTTTGTAACTTTTTTCGGGTTCCGAGACGTGGGTCCCCACTGTTGATTTTTGGGTGAATTTCGAATTTAATTAGGATAAATTTAGTATTTTTATATGGAATTGATTCCTATAATTTCTTTTCAGTGTATTGAATTATTGTGACTATATTCGAGGCGTTCAGAGGCCGATTTGCGAGGCAAGGGCTTGCTAGCGGAGTGATTCGAGTTGCTTGAGGTAAGTATCGTATTTAAACTCAGTTGAGGTACTAGTTGCCTGAATTGTTGTGATAGTCACGTGCTTTTGGGTGCGCACATGTGTGGGGGGTATCCCATGTGCGGGCATCGGGGTTGTGTATTTATGTTTGGGTTGTTCTCGGGCTCCTATAAGCCCAAAATGACTGATAAGCTTCGAGCTTCGATATCTTACATGTGGTAATCATTTATGCAATCTAATTAAACCATGATGTGTTTACTCAGAGGTTTAAATCCCGGAACAAACTTGATAAATGTTTTTCATTGATGAAATATCCGGATTAGTTACGATAGCACACTTTGCACATGCCTACACTTTAGCATGTCATTTATACTAGTCCAGCGACATGAGAATCTAATTTCATTCATTATGTACATGTACCCTTGCTTTATTTCTACTGTATGATACTTTGGCACGTGAGTTGTCCGTGCAACACGTGAGCTTTCCGTGCGAATCCATATATTTATATTATTGACATGTGAGTCGTTCGTGTCGCACGTGAGTTGTTCGTTCTGCACGTGATGTGTCCGTGCAGATTCTATTGTTAGCACGTGAGCTATACGTGCACCACGTGAGTTGTCCATACAATGTGTGAAACTTGTAATTTCTTTATCATTATCTGATTTACTTGTTTTATTCCCCTACATGCCATAATATTGTTGAGCAGGATATAGTTGTACTGATTTAACTAGTTAATTCAACAAATTAAGCTTCTCTTACCTTGCCCTGTTTATTTGCGATACTTATTGAGTTGGTCGTACTCACACTACACCCTGAACCTCGTGTTCAGATCCACGTACTTCTGGATACGGCGGTTGCTGGATTTGGGGATTCATCTGTTGGAGACTATCGAGGTAGCTGATTGGCGTCCCCAGACCTTGACTCTCTTCCCTTTCAGTCATTGTGTTGTTCTATACTTTTAGACAGTATTTTTATTAGTCAGAATGTGTTTTCATTTAGATGCTCATGTACTTAGTAACACCGGGTTTTTGGGGTGTATATTTGTGGGATTTTTTTATTAAATTTAAATATTACATTCTTAAACTTAAAAGATTATAGTGTTTTATTAAGGTTATCGACTTGCCTAGTATTGAGATAGGCGCCATCACAACAGGTGAGATTTTGGGTTGTGATAATAATAGTTGAATTCCTTATCAGATGAAAAATATCGTCGGATGAAATTACATATAGCCATGGTAGTTGTAAAAATATGATTCTAAGTGTCAAATTTGAAAGATGGCATTGAGAGTAAAATAGAAATATTTTAAATTATTATTTTCGTTAAAAAATAGTTAAATATGTTTAAATTCAAATTCAAATTCAAAAAGAGTAACTGATTATTACCAACACATAATTTAAAACTTAAATTCAAAAAAGAAACTAATTATTACCTAACCTAACTAACTTTGTACTAAATTGCCAAGTGACCTATTGTGAGACTGCCATCTGGCTTACTTTGGAGGTATTTTATTCTTCTTTTAATAATATATAGATTATGTGATGCAACTGTAAATATTACTATCTATTTATAGGTAATTTTCACAAATTAGATTTGATAACTGTTTTAAAGATTTGGAAATTAATAGCCTATAACAGAAGAAATTATAAATGATTATTTGTAGGAAGAAAATTGATAATCCAAAGAAGTATGTAGATAATTTACTTTACTGTGAAAAAAGAAGAAGATAATTTGAAAAGTTATTAGAAATTACACAAAGGAAAAAACAAAAACAAGAAAATTCAAAAAAGATTTTGAAAAGTTACAATATATTCATATATATGATATCTCTAGTTTTGAAAGAATGGTCGAAACTAGAAAAAAAAAGCTTAAACTAGTAAGGGATAATTTAGAAAATATAAATTTATGGTGAGAATAGTTTTGTCTTGAATAAATTAATTTTCTGCTTCTACTTCTTGGAAGAATCTTGTATACGAGTAAAATCGGGAATAAAGCATACCCCGATTTCCCCGTGAAGAAAACGGAAAAAGGGCATGGATGCACGAGATTGAAATCGAGGTTGGGAGCCCTTCGTATCGAGATCCATAAAAGCGTGTACACATTTAATTGTTATCTGATTTAAGGGTAAACAGTTTAGGCCCCACCGTGGGGCTAAATATAATAGTGGTGAGTTGATACGAATCTCCATAACACACCCTATTTTACGCTTATTCTTTAAAATCTTAATTTCAGGTCAGCCCGAAAATATCGAACTCTCAGTCTGCCCACTTGAACGTTAACGTTGAGTCTGGACATCATGGAAAAATAATAATTTTGTGCCAACCAACGAGGTGCCTCCTGCTGATCCCAACAATGTCCCAGTTGACAATCTGGTCAATGCTAAATCACAGGTGGCCATCAACGTCAATTTGCCAACTGATCCTGAAAACAGTGTTCGTGGGGACCCCGACCAACAGCTCGAGAAGCGCCTGAAGGCGAAGGTGGTGAGGTAATCCTACGACTAATCCTCGAAATGTTATAGGCTCAACAGGCAGCACTAACGCAGCTACAGAATCAAAGCCACACCCACAACAGGGTCAAGCCGAACAATCTCGGGAAATCACCCAAAGAAACGAATAAATCACCTAGAGACCGAGTGAAGCTGAGCCCAAGGCCAATACCGAGATAATGAAAATGTTTGAAGCGTTAACGAAGAGGGTGGAGTTAGGTGAGAAGAAAATTGAGGCTAATGACAAGCAGGTGGAAACATACGGTTCCTAGGTAGATCAAATCCCCGGAGCACACCCGATATTGAAGGGTTCGGATTCCAAGAAATTTATCCAGAAGCCTTTTCCTTCGAGCGTAGAATCGAAGCCGGTCCAAAAATGATTTCTTATGCCCGATATCCCCAAATATAACGAAACCACAGATTCGAACGAGCATGTGACCTGCTATACATGAGCAATCAAGGGGAACGACATGGAAGACGATGAAAACGAGTCGGTGTTACTGAAGAAGTTTAGGGAGACTTTGTCCAAAGGAGAAATGATATGGTATCACAACTTATCCCCAAATTCCATTGTCTCATTTTCTATGCTTGCATATTCTTTCGTAAAATCCCATGTCGGGGCCATCAAGGTCGATACCACAAAGTCAGAACTTTTCAAGGTTAAACAAAGAGACAACTAGATGCTCAGGGAGTTCATGTCAAGGTTCCAGATAGAACGGATGGACCTGCCTCTAGTTGCAGATGATTGGGTTGTTCAGACATTCACCCATGCGATTAACCCCCAAAATTCATTGGCCTCTCAACAGCTAAAATAAAATTTGGTAGAGTACTTGGCGGTGACCTTGGCCGACATCCACAATAGGTACCGATCAAAGATCAGGGTCAAGGACGACCAACTCGGAGCTCCTTCTAGGTCTGTTTACCTTATAAGGGCCGATGATAGGTCTAAGAGAGTCGTTGATCATGAGCCAAGACTGGTCCGGGATTGGTACCAACCATACAGCGCGAACCGAAGGGGAAATGGGTTCGAGCGTCACCCCATAAGGAACGAGAAGAGAGGCGATCGAGGGCCCAGTATCCGAGGTCTGATGAGAAAAAATGGTTTCGACAGGCCGCTCGGGGTATGGAAGCACCAATATTATCAGGGTATAACTTCAATGTTGATGCTATTAGCATCGTGTCAGCCATTGCGCATCAAAGATACCAAGTGACCCCGACCATTGCAGTCCGGACCTACCCAAAAAGACCCTAACTTGATGTGTCACAACACTCATGGTCAAAGCACTGAGGATTGACGGCATTTTATAGAAGAAGTTGCTCGGTTATTCAACAACGGACACCTCCGAGAACTTCTAAGTTATCGAGCCAAAAACCACTTCAGGAATAGGGACGCCTACAAACAGGTCAAATAAGAGGAGCCTCAGCACGTTATCAACATGATCATTAGAGATGTCGATGTCCCCCAAGGACCAATGATAAAGTGCACTAAAGTATCTATCATAAGGGAAAAACGCACCTAGGGTCATGTACCGGAGGGAACCATTTTGTTCCACGATGAGGATGTCGAGGACATCATGCAACATCAAATGATGCGCTTGTAATATCCGTACTTATCAATAAGTCTCGAGTTAAACATGTGTTGATTGATCTAGGTAGTTCGACCAACATCGTTAGATCAAGGGTCGTAGAGCAATAGGGGTTACATGACCAATTCATGCTGGTAATCCGGGTGTTGAATGGGTTTAACATGGCATGTGAGACCACTAAAGGGGAGATAACCTTGTCAGTAAACACCGTTGGGACGATGCAAAACAAAATTCTAAATGATCGAGGGGTACATGATATATAACACTCTATTCGGGTTCATAACATGAGGGAGGTGCCCTCGATCTTGTACCAGGCATTGAAATTCCCCACACCGGGGGGAGTCAAGGCGGTTTACGGAGAACAGTCGGCCGCAAAGGAGATGTTCTCTATCGACGAGGTAATTCTAGTGCCCGCAGTTTTGACATCAAGGAATGTGGAGCTGACCAAAAAGGAAGAAATTAAATAGCAATCATTAATGTCGGCCTCAGCCGAACGGAAGGAACGAGGCATAGACGAGGAGGACGATTACAGTGTCCCGAGATCATTCATAGCTCTTGATGACACTGATGCCACCAAATCCACTGTCGAAGAGTTGGAGCAAGTCATATTAATTTAACACCTACCGGATTGAAAGGTATAACTGGGCACGGGGTTAACCCCCGAGCTTAGGAAAAAACTTATATTTCTTAAACTAACATAGATTGTTTCGCTTGGTCCTATATTGACATGACATGGATCCCACTAGAGGTAACCACTCATAATCTTAGTTTGGACCCAAAGTTCCATCCGGTTAAGCAGAAGAGGAGGCCAAAGTCCTAGATCAAACATGCGTTCATCAAGGATGAGGTATCCAAACTTCTGAAAATAGGATCCATACGGGAAGTTAAATACCCGGAATGGTTAGCTAAACTAGTAGTAGTTCCTAAAAGGGGAATAATCTAATAATGTGTGTAGATTACAAAAACCTAAACAAATCATGCCCTAAAGACCCTTTCCATTTGCCTAACATCGATCGAATAATCGACGCAACGGTCGGGCACGAGATAAACAGCTTTCTCGAGGCCTACTCTGGGTACAACCAAATTCTGATGGACCCGGACGATCAAGAAAAGACTTCTTTCATCTCTAAGTTTAGCACCTATTGTTATAACATAATGTTGTTTGGATTAAAGAATGCTGGTGCCACCTACCAGTGCCTAGTAAACTAGATATTCGAAGAACAAATAGGCAAATCAATGGAAGTTTATACTGACGTTATGTTGGCCAAGTCCCTGCGAGTAGAGAACCATTTGAAACATTTGCAGGAGACCTTCGACATACTAAAGAGATACAACATGAAGTTAAACACGGAGAAGTGCGCATAGGGGGTTGGATCGGACAAATTCCTCGGGTTCATGGTATCCAATCTAGGAATTGAGATCAACCCTGACAAAATAAATGCCATGGAGGATATCACCATGGTGGATAACGTCAAGGCCGTTCAAATACTGACCAGGGCATATAGACGCCCTAGTCCAGTTCATCTCGAGTTCCTCGATAAAAGCCACCAATTCTTCTCATTGTTAAAGAAGAATAATAACTTTTCCTGGACCCCATAATGCCAACAAGCTTTGGAAGAACTCAAACGATACCTATCGAGTCCCCTCTGTTGCACACTTCGAAGGCAGACGAACAATTGTACCTCTACTTGGTGGTTTTCGAGGTGGCGATAAGTGGGGTCTTAGTCCGGGAGGAAGAAGGTCCGCAATTTCCTATTTACTATGTTAGTACAACCCTAGGCGAGGCCGAATCAAGGTATCCTCACCTAGAAAAATTAGCGCTCGCTTTGCTAAGCGCTTCTAGGAAGCTAAAGCCGTACTTTCAATGCCACTCCATATGTGTTGTGACCTCTTACCCGCTAAGGAATATCATGAACAAGCCTGAGCTCTTGGGCTGATTAGACAAATAGGCCATGGAATAACGGGTACGATATCGAGTATTGACCCCAGACCGCCATAAAATCTTAGATTTTGGCAGACTTCGTGGATGAGTTTACACCGACCTTAAAACACAAAGTTGAAAGGGAATTACTATTAACCTCAGGGACCACTTCGGGAATCTAGACCCTTTTCACGGACGGGGCCTCTAATGCGAAGGGGTCGAGAATTGGTATCGTATTAAAACCACCTACGGGAAATGTAATTAGGCAATCTATTAGAACTATGAAATTGACTAACAATGAGGCCAAGTATGAGTCCATGATTGCAGGTCTAGAATTGGCTAAAAGCCTTGCGGCTGAAGTGATCGAAGCCAAGTGCAACTCCCTCCTTGTAGTAAATCAAGTTAATGGAACATTCAAAGTAAAAGAATCAGATGCGAAGGTAGAAAAATTATAGGTAACCATACACCAATTCAAGGAATGAACCCTGCAACATGTACCCCGAGATCAAAATAGTGAGGCTGATTCACTAGCTAACTTGGGATTGTCGGTCGATTCCGATGAATTCAGTTTGGGAGCAGTAGTGCAGCTAATGAACTCGGTGATAGAAGAAGGCCACGCCAAAGTGAACTCAATCAGTTTAACTTGGGATTGGAGAAACAAATACATAGACTACTTGAAGACATGAAAATTGCCTTTGAATCCCAAAGAATCGAGAGTCCTGCACACCAAAGCTTCCAGATTTAGCTTGGTCGAAGGGGCATTGTTCGGGAAGACCTTCTTTGGCCCACTAGCCAGATGCTTAGGACCAGGAGAAATCGAATACGACATGAGAAAAGTTCATGAAGGCATTTGCAGGAACCATTCAGGGGTAGAATCCTTGGTTCGGAAACTAATTAGGGTCGTCTACTACTGGACCGAAATGGAGAAGGATGCGAAGGACTTCGTACATAAATGCGATGAGTGCCAAAGAAACGCCCCAAGGATCCATCAACCGGGAGAAATTATCCACTCGGTCATATCCTCGTAGCCATTTATAAAGTGGGGATGGAAATCGTCGGTCCCAAGCCATGGGAACCCGGTAAAGCTCAATCTATACTATTCATGACCGATTGTTTTTCTAAATGGGTTGAGGCCCAAGTGCTCGAAAAGTTCCAAGAGAAGAAGTCATTCATTTTGGACCACATAATATGTCGATTTGGGATACCGGTCGAGATTGTTTGCGACAACGGAAAACAATTCATCGACAGTAAGGTGAGTAAGTTTTTTGAAGATCAAGAAGATACTATCTACACCTTATCATCCTAGTGGAACGGGAATGTGGAATCAATGAGCAAGAAAATACTTCAAAACCCAAAAAAGAGGTTGACCGGTTCGAAAGGGAAGTGGAAGGAGACCCTGCCTGAAATCCTGTAGGCATATCGAATGACTTCGAAATTAAGCACCGGGGCCACCCCATTTTATTTGGTCTACGGAGCCAAAGCCTTAATACCAGTCAAGGTGGGAGAATCGAGCCTCAAGTTCTAGTATGCGATCGAAGAGCCAAACGCTGAGGCCATGATCATGAGCCTGGAACTATTGGATGAAAGGTAGGAGGTCGCCCTGGTCCGGTTGGCCGCCCAGAAACAGCGGATAAAAGGTATTACAATCGAAGAGCCAGCCTCTGACACTTTCAAGTCGGGGACTTAGTATTGAGAAAGGTAATACTACACACCAGGAACCCGAACGAAGGGAAACTGATCTGAATTGGAAGGATCGTATCAAGTTGTCAGAATAACCGGCAAAGGCTCACATAAACTCGAAGCGAGAAACTGTGTACAACTATCAAACAACTGGAACGTGACACACTTAAAGTGGTACTACTGCTAAGGTACGAACTCAATTACTTTTTAATCATGTTATAAATCGGACTAACTTATGCAGGTAATTAGCCAAGGACGGATGTGGCTATTAGGTCAGAAAGCACGTATTGCACCCTTTTTCTCTTGAATCGTTTTAATCCCGAATTGGGTTTTTCGGCAAGGTTTTTAACGAGGCAACAGTAAAACGTGCTATATTTGAAGACCAATTTTAAACAGGAATCGATGGTCGTTTACATCAGATCAACAGTATCCCAGCCCTCACGAGTTCGACCTCAAATACTAGGGGCCATTACCCCCAGGTTAAGATCTTAAGCAAGGGAAAAAGAAAATTTTATGTGCTAAAATTTAAGGCTTGGTGGTTAAGACTCATTTTAAGGGTCAAACAATCATATGAACCGTGCCCACATAGTCCACTCTATCCATGGCACAAGTATTATGCGCCTTCAAATATGGACCTTGGATATTAAACAATGAAAGAAATTTCTACTTCCCTTACACTTTGTTACTGCACATTTTGCTTCTTCGATCCTGGATCCTAAAGCACACGGGCTACCCCTGCTCAAAGACTATCAAGCCCACGGGCTACCCCTACTCGAGGATCATCGCCCGATGAAAATTCGGACGACCCGGGCTACCAAATCCCGGAGGCACCAAACCCATTAGGCAGTGCCCGAATATAAAACGCTATGGCCACCCTAAAAATATCTCGGAGACATCCAAATTCCGTAACCAGAAAGTAAGGCCCTTACAAAAAATCAAAAACCTACTAAAAGGTTACCCTCGGCAAAAACATCATCTAAAAACACTTAAGCATCTTAAAAACCTTCGGTGTCGTCGAGGGATCGAAACCACAAGTAACCAAAGTTGCATCAAAGTCGGGATCTATTCGAATCTCCGAGAAATGGATGCTCCAGAACTACATATGATTTTATGCCAAAGCACTAAAAACAATACGCAAATAGAAATTGCAAGAAGATACTGAAAAGGTAAAAATATGGTATTGCCAGAAAGAGGGAAAATTTTATATATTTCAAAATATATTTAAAAAGGCACGATAGAACAGCCTCAAAATAAACAAAAAATATATATAAGGAAAAACTGGAAAAGTACTAGGGCATTTACGCCTGGTCTTCAACGGGGACCGACTCGTCGCCAGAACCGTCGGAGCCCTCAGAACCCTTGGAGCCTTCAAGACCATAACGCTCGTAGAGCTCCTTGGCCTTGGCCTTGATCCTTATACCATCTTCAATCTCGGCCGATAGGTAAAAAACTTGGGCATGGATCTCTTCGACGGTCTCTCTCCCGGATAGTCTCTTTATGTAATCTTTCTTCGTCCTTAAGTGGGTCTCAGCTACCTCCACATTGGCCTTATACTGGGCCACCATTTATTCGGCATCAATAGAGGTTGCATCCAATTTGGACCTCAGTGCGGCATATTCTTGTCTGAGAGCATCCTGTTACAGCCGGGCTCAGTTGTGCCGGGACATCATCATTTAGCCGAGGCCACTTATCGTCTTTGTCCTTCTCAAATCGGAGTTTGTTCTCAACCGATGCCAGATCCACTTTTGTAGCTTCCTTCTGTGAAGCCATCAGTTCCATCTTGCCCTTCCACACTTCCGTCATGGCCTTGACCTCATCCATCTCAGCCCAAAGCTAGTCGATCAGGTCTATCTTCTCTTGGACCTATGAAGTTGTGTTGTTAGTCATCATGACTAGCTGCTCGTTTTTAGCCTCAAAGATCTTTACCTTCTCAACCAGGTCGGCGTGTTCCCACTTCAGGGTCGAGGCCTCCTTCTGAGATTTTTCCAACTCAGCCTGGAGAATAGAGAGGTCTTTGAGGGCCTTATCCTACTGCTCACTAAGATCCATGTACATGTCTTTCTTCCGGACCTACTCATTGAGCTTGAACTCGAGCTGGCTATTCTCCAAGCGGTAGCTGAGGAAGCTTTCATGATGAAGCACTGAAGCCTAAAAGACAATGAAGTTAGTAGGGCATATCAAAAACCAAAGTGAGATTCAAAAAAGGGTAGAAAGGGTTGACGCCCTACCCAGTTCAGCGCATGTTGCGCCTCGTTGAAGAGGCTCGACATACCCACCTCATTCATCTTTCCTGATTCTCCTCAGTACCGAAGGTTTGGATACACCCACCAAAGCAGACAGGACTCGAGCATCCTTCGAGATTGTAAGAACAATCATTCTCTTGCACTCGGGGTCCATGATCAGAGCAGGAAATTACTTCACTAGTTTTGGGCTCGAACTTGGTCCACCCGGGCCCGATGGCACATCCTTCTATTGGACCTCCAGGTGACCAAGCCCGGAATAATCCTCTAGTGCGGCCATATCCATGCCGTTGAATAATGTATTGAGGGCTTCTTCTGGGCCCTGCGCCACCTCGCTTGACTTCTCTTTTCCCGCTTGGGCCTCTTCGAGCATGGACTTAGTATAGGAGGGTGTCTTCACGATGCCTATTACACCGACTGCCTCCTTCGGGATAGGATAAGCTTCCCGAGGGGTCGCAGCCTCCGTCTCTCCCTGTGGATCCCCAGTTAGAGAGGGGTCGACCTCATGGTCATCTTTCTCAGTCGTCACCTGGTCCCTCTCATTAAGGGTCAACCCGTGAGCAATAAAAAGGTCGTCGTTCTCGGGCTCGTCCCTAAGCTAGTAGAGGGAATCGGGGTCCGTCACCCTGGAATTGGTGCTCTTTTTGGGCTTTCGGGCCCGTATGGTCACCTTCTTCTTCTTTTCCTCAGCGTCCAGGGAACCCAAGGACTTTCTTTTCTTCTTCTTCTTCTTCTTCTCCTCTTTCGCAGCAGCCCCAGGCTGCCCCAAAACAGAGGGTTCGGCTAGCGAGGACGGATCCTCATCCTCATCCAACGGCCTAAGTTCGATGGTCTTAGGCAAACCTGTAAGAAAAAAGAAAGGGTTAGCATTGTGTAAGTTAAGGGCATGGTGGTAATTATTCAGGAAAGAACCTCACCATGAGAAAGGGCCTCCCATTTTCCCTTTGAAAGCTTGATCCATGTGCGTTGGGAGTACGACAACTGTTTGCAGATCCCCTCGATCTACTCTTTGAAGAGGGGAATTGCATTAGGAACTTGGGCAACAACAGCACGACAACAAACACATGCAATGAGAGAAATAATAAAAAGAAATAAATACTCAAGAAACATAATACTTACGGGATGCGTTCCACTTCTTAGGGAACAACAGAAACTCGGGAGGGATGAAGTCTTTGGTTTTCACCCAAATGAATCTTCCATGCCAGCCTGTGTCTTGGTCCTCGTCCATGCTCGAGAAAGGAGCCTTGCTTGCTTGGCGAACGAGCTTGATCAGCCCCCTTCGGAGGATTCGGGGATTGTATAGGCGTAGTAGATGATCGAGGGTGAACCTAGGGGCTTTGTTATTGTTCACGAAATGGCTTAAGAGGATCACGATCCTCCAGAAGGACGGGTGGATTTTCCCAAGGCACACCTCGTACCTTTTGCAGAAAGCAAGAACTATGGGGTCTACCAGGGCGAGCGTTAAGGGGTAAGTGTAAACACTTAAATACCCCTTCACGTGAGTAGTAATGTCGTCATTGGGCCCAGGGATGACCATATCCTTACCCTCCCATTTATAGTCCGCTCGAACTATGGGTAGGGTTTCTTCAGTAATGGATCATATGTATCTCCATGCTCCCTTGCCTCGATCATTGTTGACTAGAGGCCTTCTCGAGGTTGAATTCGTTCCTGATAGAGCAACCCCCGGGTATAAAGCTCTTCATGGGGGGATCCGATCCATTCCAGGAATCGCCACCTCGGGATCTGTGGCTGGGTAGGAAGATGAAGGAGTGGCCTACTAAGGCACTGACTTGGAGGTTTTTGCCATTGTAATCTTGGAAATATGAAGGTTTAAAGAAAAATATAAAGATTTGAAGATAGTATGAAGGCCTGGTTTGAAGGTTCTAAGAAAATGTATGAGGATTGAAGATGGAGATATGAAGGTTCAAAAAGCAACGTATGAAGATTTAGAGAAGTTAAAAGCCGTTAAGGAGTTCGAGGTTATAATCTAGAATCGGAAAGTGGAAGAAGTGAAAAAGGTCGAGGCTTTTATAGGGGAAAAATATTCAATGCGCGACATTTCGCATTCGAAGGCGTCTAGTCAGTGACTGACACATGTCCGAAGTCAGAACGACGCGACTGATGGGATATTTCAATTTACCTGTCATATCAGTTGTAACGTACGAAGGAAGGAACCAGGGTTCATCTATCATTTTCCGTCGTTTCGGTTAACCTACTCTCCGAAAAATGAGGGACTTCGGTATTGGGGATTACTCATACCCCGGTTTCTTCATGAAGAAAATAGAAGAAGGACATGGATGCACGAGATTGAAATCAAGGCTGGGAACCCTTCGTATCGAGATCCATGAAAGTTGAACGATGTGCCCATCATCAGGTATGGTAAAGCGACGCGCCCCAGGCCCAGAACGAGTTCTAAGACCTCAGGAAACACTATAAACGGTTACACACGACGGATAGAGGTCCGTGATATTCGCACCTAATCGGATATCACGGTGTGAATCTTGCTCGATGCTGGTTATGGATCAGTAATTAACAAAAAAGGAAGATTTTTACCTTTTTAGACTTATACTAGGGATGAAACTCTCCTACTATATAAATGGGAAGTTTTTCTTTTGTAAGACACACTGTAACACGCAAATCAAAGAAATACACGTTTATTTTCCAGCCTTTTAACTATTGCTAAAGTTCTTATTTAATTATTCTGTTCTTCATTCACAATTGGGCTCGAACGAAGGGTCCAATCGAGGACGAGGTCACTGTTCAATCTAAGTTCGAGCTAGGCCATAACATTACAACTGGTTTGATCATTTATTTTGTATTTAACTCATATTTCTAATATTCTTGATTATTTGTGTTGAATCAAACCACATATCCATAAAACCGCATACAAATTTAATTGTTATCTGACTTAAGGGTAAACAAAGCTTAAATTTTCTGCTTCTTTCCAAAAGAAGAAAATTGCTTCTGTTGCTAGCCAAAATACTTCTTCGTCTGGTCCAAACAGCTTAAATTTTTTTAAAATTATTTTCTGGGGGGGGGGAGGTATTTTTGACCTCCTAGAAGCTTGGCCAAACAAGATCTTAATTTGAAAACTAACTGTATTTTTATTTATCAAATTTTATGTCATATTTCATTTTTAGTTTTGTCCACAATATATTAAGGATGAGGAGGTAGAAATATGTAAGATTAAATTAGTCAAGCATCGGTATTCATAATTTCTCGTCACGTGTGTTGCACGTGTATGTCAAATTATATAGTTCATACTTTTGTAAAATAAAACAATATATATATTTTTCAGAATAAATCTTTGCGTCAATAGTTATATGTGATAGAATAAATTCAAGTTTCTGATAATAATTAATGTGAATCATCGTATCGTGTATGCCAAGTTATGTAGTATATGCTTTGTAAAATAATACAATATAAATATGTCACGACCCCAAATCCGAAACCGGCTGTGATGGCGCCGATCGTGGAACTAGGCTGGCCAACAATCATATATTTACAGTTTCTTTCCAAAATCCCAACTCATTTTCAAAATTTCATAAACGTATATAGAATTACTGAATCCATTAGGGAAAATAAACAGTTAAACAGTCTAAAACCATCCCCAAAATCCGGATTCAACATGTCATGAGCATCTAAGGAATATACTAAAAAGTCTACTATTATAATATAAAACCTCGGGACGAATAATAGGTACAACATAAGAAGGGAAAAAAGAGATGTTGTGGACGCTGGACAGCTACCTCTATGTCCCGAATTCCGGCTCCGCACGGAATAGACGGCTAACGCTCGGTATCAACACATGTATCTGCACACAGGGGTGCAGGGAGTAATGTGAGTACGCCAACTCAAAGTATATATATATATATATATATATATATATATATATATATATATATATATATATATAT
>ML364294.1:0-13369 GCA_005239505.1 Nicotiana paniculata | reverse complement strand
ATATTTGATGTCCCGGACAAATATTATGCAATTCGGTACCGGCTACGTACCACGGCGTCCGGCGTGGACCATGGTAGGCGATACTACTGGCACGACTGACGGAATTCCAGTTTAATTGCCATAAAAAGAAAAAAAATGTAACTTGACCATTTCGAAGAGTTGGTTATGGTTCCTTGGGTTTTATTTGATGTCCTAGAAAAATATCATGCAATTCGGTATCGGCTCCATACCAAGGCGTCCGGCCTGGACCATGGATGGCGATAATACAGGCACAACTAGCGGAATTCTGGTTTAATAGCCATAAAATGCCAAAAGATGTAACTTGATCGTTTCGAAGCATTGGTTATGGTTCCTTGGGTAGTATTTGATGTCCCGGACAAATATAATGATATCTCCTACCAGCTCTGTACCAAGGCATCCAGTCTGGACTATGGCATGCGATAATACAGGCACGAGTGGCGGAATTCATGTTTAATTACAATAAAATGCAAAAAAATGTAAATTGATCAATTCGAGGCATTGGTTATAGTTCCTTGGGTCGTATTTGATGTCCCGGACAAATATCATGCTTCAGTACCGGCAACGTACCAAGGCGTCCGGCATGGACTATGGCAGGCGATAATACAGGCACGACTGGCGAAATTCCAGTTTAATTGCCATAAGATTCAAAAAAATGTAAATTGATCAATTCGAGGCATTGGTTATAGTTCCTTGGGTCGTATTTGATGTCCCGGACAAATATCATGCTTCAGTACCGGCAACGTACCAAGGCGTCCAGCCTGGACCATGGCAGACAACAATACAGGAATGACTTGGCGGAATTCCAGTTTAATTGCCATAAAATTCCAAAAAATGTAACTTCATCATTTCGAAGAGTTGGTTATGGTTTCTTGGGTTGTATTTGATGTCCGTGAAAAATATCATGTGGTCCGGTACTTGCTCTGTACCAAGGTGTCCGGCCTGGACCATGGCAGGCGATAATATAGGCACGACTGGCGGAATTCCAGTTTAATTGCCATAAAATGCAAACAAATATAATTTGATCATTTCGAAGTGTTGGTTATGGTTACTTGTGTTGTATTTGATGTCCCGTACAAATATCATGCGATTCGGTATCGGCTCCATACCAAGGAATCCGGCGTGGACCATGGTAGGTGATAATAGAGGCACGACTGGCAAAATTCCAATTTAATTGCCATAAAATGCCAAAAAATGTAACTTGATCATTTCCAAGAGTTGATTATGGTTCCTTCAGTCGTGTTTGATGTCCCGGAGAAATATCATGCAATCCGGTACCGGCTCCGTACCAAGGCGTCTGGACTGGACCATCGCAGGCGATAATAGAGGCACGACTGGCGGAATTCCAGTTTAATTGCCATAAAATGCCAAAAAAATGTAATTTGATTATTTTGAAGCATAGTTTATGGTTCCTTGGGTCGTATTTGATGACCTCGATAAATATCATGCTATCCGGTACCGACTCCGTACCAAGCCGTCCGGCCTGGACCATGGCAGGCGATAATACAGGCACGACTGGCGGAATTCTAGTTTAATTGCCATAAAATGCCAAAAATGTAACTTGCTCATTTCGAAGAATTGGTTATGGTTCCTTGGATCGTATTTGATGTCCCGATAAAATGTGATGAGATCCGGTACCGGATTCGTACCAAGGCGTCCGGTCAGGACCATGGGAGGTGATAAATACATGCACGACTGGCGGAATTCCAGTTTAATTGCTATAAAATGCCAAAAAATATAACTTGATAATTTTGAAGAGTTGGTTATGGTTCCTTGTGTTGTATTTGATGTCCTAAGAAAAATATCATATGATCCGGTATCGGCTCCGTACCAAGGCGTCCGGCCTGTACCATGGCAGGCGATAAAACAGGCACGACTAGCAGAATTCCAACTTAATTGCCGTAAAATGCCAAAAAATGTAACTTGATCATTTCGAAGCGTTGGTTATGGTTCATTGGGTGGTATTTGATGTCCAGGACAAATATCATGCGATCCAGTACAAGCTCCGTACCAAAGCGTCCGGCTTGGACCATGGCAGGCGATATTACAGGCAGGACTAGCGGAATTTCAGTTTAATTGCCATAAAATGCCAAAAAATGAAACTTGATCATTTCGAACAGTTGGTTATGGTTACTTGGTTCGTATTTGATGTTCCGGACAAATATCATGGGATCCGACAGGCTCCATACCAAGGTGTCCGGCCTGGACCATTGATGGCGATAATACATGCACGACTGGCGGAATTCCAATTTAATTGTCATAAAATGTAACTTGATAATTTCGAAGCGTTGGTTATGGTTCGTTGGATCATATTTGATGTCCCGGACAAATATCATGGGATCCGTCACCAGCTCCGTACCAAGGTGTCCGGCCTGGACCATGGCAGGCGATATTACAGGCACGACTAGCGAAATTCCAGTTTAATTGCCATAAAATGCCAAACAAATGTAACTTGATCATTTCGAAGAGTTGGTTATGGTTACTTGGGTTGTATTTGATGTCCCGGACAAATATCATGCGATCCGGTACCGTTTCATACCAAGGTGTCGGGCCTGAACCATGGATGGTGATAATACAGGCACGACTGGCTGAATTCCAGTTTAATTGCCATAAAATGTAACTTGATTATTTATAAACGTTGGTTATGGTTCCTTGGGTCGTATTTGATGTCCTGGAAAAATATCATGCGGTCCGGTACCGGATCCATACCAAGGTGTCCGGCCTGGACCATGGATGGTGATATTACAGGCACGACTTGCGGAATTCCAGTTTAATTGCCATAAAATGAAACTTGATCATTTCGAAGCGTTGGTTATGGTTACTTGAGTCGTATTTGATGTGCCAGACAAGTATCATGCTATTCGGTACCGGCTCGGTACCAAGGCGTCTGGCCTGGACTATCGCAGGCGATAATATAGGGACGACTGGCGGAATTCCAGTTTAATTGCCATAAAATGCCAAAAAATGTAACTTGATAATTTCGAAGCGTTGGTTATGGTTCCTTGGGTCATATTTGATGTCCCAGTCAAATATCATGCGATCCGGTACCGGCTTCATACCAAGGCGTCCGGCCTGGACCATGGTAGGTGATAATACAAGCACGACTGGTGAATTCCAGTTTAATTGCCATAAAATGTAACTTGATCATTTTAAAGAGTTGGTTATGGTTCCTTGTGTTGAATTTGATGTCCTAGAAAAATATCACACGATCCGATACCGGCTCTGTACATAGGCATCCGGCCTGGACAATGACAGGCGATAATAGAGGCACGGCTGACGGAATTCCAGTTTAATTTCCATAAAATGTCAAAAAATGTAACTTGATCATTTCGAAGTGTTGGTTATGGTTCCTTGGGTCATATTTGATGTCCCAGTCAAATATCATGCGATCCGGTACCGGCTTCATACCAAGGCGTCCGGCCTGGACCATGGCAGGTGATAATACAAGCACGACTCACGAATTCTAGTTTAATTGCCATAAAATGCCAAAAAAATGTAACTTGATCATTTTGAGGCGTTGGTTATCGTTCCTTGTGTCGAATTTGATGACCTAGAAAAATATCACGCGATCCGATACCGGCTCTGTACCAAGGGGTCCGGCCTGGACAATGATAGGCGATAATAGAGGCACGACTAGCGGAATTCCAGTTTAATTGCCATAAAATGCCAAAATATGTAACCTGATCATTTCGAAGAGTTGGTTATGGTTACTTGGGTCGTATGTGATGTCCCGGACAAATATCATGTGATCCGGTATCGGCTCCATACCAAGATGTCCGGTCTGGACCATTGATGGCGATAATACAGGCACGACTGGTGGAATTCCAGTTTAATTGCTATAAAATGTAACTTGATCATTTCGAAGCGTTGGTTATGGGTCCTTGGGTCATATTTAATGTCCCAGACAAATATCATGCAATCTGGTAACAGCTCCGTACCAAGGCGTCCGGCCATGACCATGGCAGGCGATACTACAAGCACGACTAGCGGAATTCCAGTTTAATTGCCATAAAATGCCAAAAAATGTAACTTGATCATTTCGAAGAGTTGGTTATGGTTACTTGGGTCGTATTTGATGTCCCTGACCGATATTATGCAATCCAGTACCGGCTCCATACCAAGATGTCCGGCCTGGACCATGGATGGTGATAATACATGCACGACTGGCGGAATTCCAGTTTAATTGCCATAAAGTGTAACTTGATCATTTCGAAGCGTCGGTTATGGTTCCTTGGGTCGTATTTGATATCCTAGAAAAATATCATGTGATCCGGTAACGGCTCAATACGACGTCCGGCCAGGACCATGGCAGGCGATAGTACAGGCATGACTAGCGGAATTCTAGTTTAATTTCCATAAAACGCCAAAAAATTTAACTTTATAATTTCGAAGCATTGATTATGGTTCCTTGTGTCGTATTTGATATCTCGGACAAATATCAAGAGATTCGGTACCGGCTCCGTAACAAGGAGTCTGACCTGGACCACGGTAGGTGACAATACAGGCATGGCTGGCGCAATTCCAGTTTAATTGCCGTAAAATGCCAAAAAATGTAACTTGATGATTTCAAAGTTTTGGTTATGGTTCCTTGGGTCATATTTTATGTACCGAAAAAATTTCATGCAATTCAGTACCGGCTACGTACCACGGCGTCTGGCCTGGACCATGGCAGGCAATAATACAAGACAAACTGGTGCAATGCCAGTTTAATTGCCATAAAATACGAAAAAATGTAACTTGATCATTTCCAAGCATTGGTTATGGTTCCTTGGGTCGTATTTGATGTCCCAGAGAAATATCATGTTATCCGGTACCGGCTTCGTACCAAGGCGTCCGCCTAGACTATGGCAGGTNTACCACGGCGTCTGGCCTGGACCATGGCAGGCAATAATACAAGCACGACTTGCGGAATTCCAGTTTAATTGATACAAAATGCCAAAAAATGTATCTTCATCATTTCAAAGTGTTTTTTATGGTTCCTTGGGTCGTATTTGATGTCCTGGAAAAATATCATGTGATGCGGTACTGGCTCCGTACCAAGGCGTCCGGCCTGGAACATGGCAGGTGATAATACAGGACAAACTGGCGCAATGCCAGTTTAATTGCCATAAAATGCCATAAAATGTAACTTGATCATTTTGAAGCATTGGTTATGGTTCCTTGGGTCGTATTTGATGTCCTGGAAAAATATCATGTGATGCGGTACTGGCTCCGTACCAAGGCGTCCGGCCTGGATCATGGCAGGCGATAATACAGGCACGCCTGGCGGAATTCCAGTTTAATTGCAATAAAATTCCAAAAAATGTAACTTGATCATTTCAAAGAATTGTTTATGAATCCTTGGTTTGTATTCTATGTCCCGGACAAATATCATGCGATTCAGTACCGGCTACGTACCAAGGCGTCCGGCCTGGATCATGGAAGGCGATAATGCAGGCACGACTTGGCAGAATTCTAGTTTACTTGCCAAAAAATGCCAAAAAATCCTTTCGTAGAGTTGGTTATGGTTTCTTGGGTTGTATTTGATGTCGCAGACAAATATCATGCGATCCGGTACAAGATCCGTACCAAGGCGCCCGGCATGGACCATGGATGGCGATAATACAGGCACGACTGGCTGAATTCCAGTTTAATTTCCATATGCCAAAAAATGTAACTTGATTATTTCGTAGCGTTGGTTATGGTTCCTTGGGTCATATTTGATGTCCCGAACAAATATCATATGATCCGGTACAGGCTTCATACCGAGGCGTCCGGCCTGGACCATGGCAGGCGGTAATACAGGTACGACTGGCGGAATTCCAATTTAATTGGCATAAAATGCCAAAAATGTAACTTGATCATTTCGAAGTGTTGGTTATGGTTCCTTGGGTCGTATTTGATGTCCCTGAGAAATATCATGCGATCCGGTACCGGCTCCATAGCAAGGCGTCCGGCCTGGACCATGGCAGGTGATAATACATGCACGATTGGCTGAATTAAAGTTTAATTGCTATAAAATGCCAAAAATGTAACTTGATCATTTAGAAGCGTTGGTTATGGTTCTTTGGGTCGTATATTATGTCCCGGACAAATATCATATGATCCAGTACCGGCTCCATACCAAGGCGTCCGGACTGGACCATGACAAGCGATAATACATGCACGATTGGCAGAATTCCAGTTTAATTGCCATAAAATGCCAAAAAATGTAAACTAATCATTTCGAAGCGTTGGTTATGGTTCCTTGTGTCATATTTGATGTCTCGGACAAATATCATGAGATTTGGTACCGGCTCTGTACCAAGGATCCGACCTGGACCATGGAAGGCGATAATACAGGCATGACTAGCGGAATTCAAGTTTAATTGCCAAAAAATGCCAAAAAATGTAACTTGATCATTTCGAAGCGTTGGTTATGGTTCGTTGGGTCATAATTCATTTCACGGACAATGTTATGCGATCCGGTACCTGCTCTATATCAAGGAGTCCTTCCTGGACCATGGCAGGTGATAACAGAGGCACGACTGACGGAATTCCAGTTTAAATACCATAAAATGCCAAAAAATGTAACTTGATCATTTGGAAGTGTTGGTTATCATTCTGTGGGTCGTATTTGATGTCCTGGAGAAATATCATCTGATCCGGTACCGTCTCCGTACCATGTNCATATCCCAGAAAATATCATGTGATCCGGTACCAGCTCCGTACCAAGGCGTCCGGCCTGTACCATGGCAGGCGATAATACAGTAACGAGTGGCGAAACCCGTTTAATTGCCATAAAATGAAAAAAAAAATGTAACTTGATCATTTTGAAGCGTTGGTTATGGTTCCTTATGTCGTATTTTGTGTCCCGGAGAAATATCATGCCATAATCCACACTGGTCCACGCCCCGAGTCGATCGGCGAACCGGCTCAATACCATTCCACGTCCGACCAGGGCGCATCGTCAGCCCCTATCCGCTTCCCTCCGGAATATTTCAAGCACTCTTTGACTCTCTTTTCAAAGTCCTTTTCATCTTTCCGTCGCGGTACACTTTCGCTATCGGTCTCTCGCCCGTGTTTAGCCTTGAACGGAATTTTAAATTTAATTGCCGTAAAATGCCAAAAAATATAACTTGATCATTTCGAGCCGTTTGTTATGGTTCCATGTGTCGTATTTGATGTCTCGGACAAAGATCATGAGATTTGGTACTGGCTCCGTACCAAGGAGTCCGACCTGGACCATGGCAGGCGATAATACAGGCATGACTGGCGGAATTCAAGTTTAATTGCCAAAAAATGCCAAAATATGTAACTTGATCATTTAGAAGAGTTGGTTATGGTTCCTTGGGTCATATTTGATGTCTCAGACAAATATCATGCGATTTGGTACCGACTACGTACCACGGCGTCCGGCCTGGACCATGGCAAGCGATAATACAGGCACGACTGATGGAGTTCCAGTTTAATTGCCATAAAAAGACAAAAAATGTAACTTGACCATTTCGAAGAGTTCGTTATGGTTCCTTGGGTTTTATTTGACGTCTCAGAAAAATATCATGCGATCTGGTATCGACTCCATACCAAGGCGTCCGGCCTGGGCCATGGATTGTGATAATACAGGCACGACTAGCGGAATTCTAGTTTAATAGCCATAAAATACCAAAAGATGTAACTTAATCTTTTCGAAGCATTGGTTATGGTTCCTTGGGTCGTATTTGATGTCCTGGAGAAATATCAGCTGATCCGGTACCGTCTCCGTACCATGTCGTCCGGCCTGGACCATGGCAAGCGATAATACAGGCACGACTAGCGGAATTCTAGTTTAATAGGCATAAAATACCAAAAGATGTAACTTAATCTTTTCGAAGCATTGGTTATGGTTCCTTGGGTCGTATTTGATGTCCCAGAAAAATATCATGCTATCCGGTACCGGCTCTGTACCAAGGCACGAGTGGCGGAATTCAAGTTTAATTACAATAAAATGCAAAAAAATGTAACTTGATCATTTCGAAGCGTTGGTTATGGTTCCTTGTGTCGTATTTTATGTCCCGGAGAAGTATCATGCTATCCAGTACCGGCTCCGTACCAAGGCGTCCGGCATGGACTATGGCAGGCGATAATACAGGCACGGCTGGCGAAATTCCAGGTTAATTGCCATAAAATTCCAAAAAATGTAACTTGATAATTTTGAAGCATAGGTTATGGTTCCTCGGGTCGTATTTGATGTCCTGGACAAATATCATGCGATTCAGTACCGGCTACGTACCAAGGCGTCCGACCTGGACCATGGCAGGCGACAATACATGCACGACTTGGCGGAATTCCAGTTTAATTGCCATAAAATTTCAAAAAATGTAAATTGATCGTTTCGAAGAGTTGGTTATGGTTTCTTGGGTCGTATTTGATATCCCGGACAAATATCATGCTTCAGTACCGGCAACGTACCAAGGCGTCTGGCCTGGACCATGGTAAACGACAATACAGGAACGACTTGGCGGAATTCCAGTTTAATTGCCATAAAATTCCAAAAAATGTAACTTGATCGTTACGAAGAGTTTGTTATGGTTTCTTGGGTTGTATTTGATGTCCCTTACAAATATCATGCGGTCCGATACTGGTTCCGTACCAAGGTGTCCGGCCTGGACCATGGCAGGCGATAATATAGGCACGACTGGCGGAATTCCAATTTAATTGCCATAAAATGTAAAAAACTATAACTTGATCATTTCGAAGCGTTGGTTATGGTTACTTGTGTTGTATTTGATGTCCCGGACAAATATCATGCGATTCGGTATCGGCTCCATACCAAGACATCCGGCCTGGCCATCGTAGGCGATAATAGAGGCACGACTGGCGGAATTCCAGTTTAATTACCATAAAATGCCAAAAAATGTAACTTGATCATTTCGAAGCGTTGGTTATGGTTACTTGTGTTGTATTTGATGTCCCGGACAAATATCATGCGATCCGGTACCGGCTTAGTACCAAGGCGTCCGGTCTGGACCATGGGAGGTGATAAATACAAGCACAACTGGCGGAATTCAAGTTTAATTGCCATAAAATGCCAAAAAATGTAAATTGATAATTTCGAAGAGTTTCTTATGGTTCCTTGTGTTATATTTGATGTCCCAGACAAATATCATGCGATCCAGTACCAGCTCCGTACTAAGGCGTCCGGCCTGGACCATGGCAGGCCATATTACAGGCAGGACTAGCGGAATTCCAGTTTAATTGCCATAAAATGCCAAAAAATGTAACTTGATCATTTCGAAGAGTTGGTTATGGTTACTTGGGTCGTATTTGATGTTCCGAACAAATATCATGCAATCCGGTACCGGCTCCATACCAAGGTGTCCGGCCTGTACCATGGATGGCGATAATACATGCACCACTGGCGGAATTCCAGTTTAATTGCCATAAAATGTAACTTGATCCTTTCGAAGTGTTGGTTATGGTTTCTTGGGTCATATTTGATGTCCCGGACAAATATCATGCGATCCAGTACCAGCTCCGTACTAAGGCGTCCGACCTGGACCATGGCAGGCCATATTACAGGCAGGACTAGCGGAATTCCAGTTTAATTGCCATAAAATACCAAACAAATGTAACTTGATCATTTCGAAGAGTTGGTTATGGTTACTTCAGTCATATTTGATGTCCCGTACAAATATCATGTGATCCGGTACCGGCTCCATACTAAGGTGTCCGGCCTGAACCATGGATGGTGATAATACAGGCACGACTGGCTGAATTCCAGTTTCATTGCCATAAAATGTAACTTGATCATTTTGAAGCATTGGTTATGGTTACTTGGGTTGTATTTGAGGTCCCGGACAAGTATCATGCTATCCGGTACCGGCTCCGTACCAAGGCGTCCGGCCTGGACCATGGAAGGCGATAATACAGGCACGATTGGCAGAATTCCAGTTTAATTGCCATAAGATGGCAAAAAAGGTAACTTGATCATTTCGAAGCATTGGTTATGGTTCCTTGGGTCGTATTTGAGGTCCCGGACAAGTATCATGCTATCCGGTACCGGCTCCGTACCAAGGCGTCCGGCCTGGACCATGGAAGGCGATAATACAGGCACGATTGGCAGAATTCCAGTTTAATTGCCATAAAATGCCAAAAAATGTAAGTTGATCATTTGGAAGCATTGGTTATGGTTCCTTGTGTTGCATTTGATGTCGTAGAAAAATATCTCGTGATCCAGTACCGGCTCTGTACCAAGGCGTCCGGCCTGGACCATGGCAGGTGATAATAGAGGCACGACTGACAGAATTCCAGTTTAATTGCCATAAAATACCAAAAAATGTAAGTTGATCATTTCGAAGCATTGGTTGTTGTTCCTTGGGTCGTATTTGATGTCCCGGAGAAATATCATGCGATCCGGTACCAACTTCGTACCAAGGCGTCCGGCCTGGACCATGGCAGGCGATATTACAGGCACGACTAGCGGAATTCCAGTTTAATTTCCATAAAATGCCAAAAAATGTAACTTGATCATTACGAAGAATTGGTTATGGTTACTTGGGTCGTATTTTATGTCCCGGACAAATATCGTGCGATCCGGTATCGGCTTCGTACCAAGGCGTCCGGACTGGTCCATGGCAGACGATAATGCATGCACGACTGTCGGAATTCCAGTTTAATTGCTATAAAATGCCAAAAAATGTAATTTATTCATTTCGAATCGTTGGTTATGGTTCCTTGGGACATATTTGATATTCCGAACAAATATCATGCAATCCGGTACCAGCTCCATACCAAGGTGTCCGACCTGGACCATGGATGGCGATAATGCATGCACGATTGGCGGAATTCCAGTTTAATTGTCATAAAATGTAACTTGATCATTTCGAAGCATTGGTTATGGTTCCTTGGGTTATATTTGATGTCCCGGACAAATATCATGCGACCGGTACCAGCTCCGTACCAACGCGTCCTGCCTTGACCATGGCAGGCGATATTATAGGCACGACTAGCGGAATTCCAGTTTAATTGCCATAAAAAGACAAAAAATGTAACTTGATGACTTTGAAGAGTTGGTTATGGTTAGTTGGGTCGTATTTGATGTCCCAGACAAATATCATGTGATCCGATATTGGCTCCATACCAAGGTGTCCGGCATGGACCATGGATGGCGATAATACAGGCACGACTGGCCGAATTCCAGTTTAATTGTCATAAAATGTAACTTGATTATTTCGAAGCATTGGTTATGGTTCCTTGGGTCATATTTGATGTCCTGAACAAATATCTTGCGATCTGGTACCGGCTCCGTACCAAGGCGTCAGGCCTGGACCATGGCAGGCGATATTACAGGCACGACTAGCGGAATTCCAGTTTAATTTCCATAAAATGCCAAAAAATGTAACTTGATCACTTCGAAGAGTTGGTTATGGTTCCTTGGGTCGTATTTGATGTCCCGGACAAATATCATGTGATCCGGTACTGGCTTCATACCGAGGTGTCCGGCCTGGACCATGGATGGTGATAATACAGGCACGACTCGCAAAATTCTAGTTTAATTGCTATAAAATGTAACTTGATCATTTTGAAGCGTTGGTTATGGTCACCTGGGTCGTATTTGATGTCCCGGACAAGTATCATGCTATCTAGTACCGGCACCTTACCAAGGCGTCCGGCCTGGACCATGGCTGGCGATAATACAGGCACGATTGGCGGAATTCCAGTTTAATTGCCATAAAATGCCAAAAAAATGTAAGCTGATCATTTCAAAGCGTTGGTTATGGTTTCTGGGGTCGTATTTGATGTCCCAGAAAAATATCATGCAATCCGGTACCGGCTCTGTACCAAGGCGTCCGGTTTGGACCATAGCAGGTGATGATAGAGGCACAACTGATGGAATTCCAGCTTAATTGCCATAAAATGCAAAAAAATGTAACTTGATCATTTCGAAGCGTTGGTTATGGTTCCTTGGGTCATATTTTATGTCCCGGAGAAATATCATGTGATCCGGTACCAGCTTCGTACCAAGGCGTCCGGCCTGGCGATATTACAGGCACGACTAGCGGCATTCCAGTTTAATTGCCATAAAATTCCAAAAAATGTAACTTGATCACTTCGAAGAGTTCGTTATGGTTAGTTGGGTCGTATTTGATGTCCCGGACAAATATCATGTGATCCGGTATCGGCTCCATACCAAGGTGTCCGGCCTGGACCATGGATGGGGATAATACAGGCACGACTGGCCGAATTCCAGTTTAATTGTCATAAAATGTAACTTGATCATTTTGAAGCATTGGTTATGGTTCCTTGGGTCATATTTGATGTCCCGAACAAATATCTTGCGATCTGGTACCGGCTCCGTACCAAGGCATCCTGCCTGGACCCTGGCAGGCGATAATACAGGCGCGACTAGAAAAATTCAAGTTTAATTGCCATAAAATGCCAAAACATGTAACTTGATCATTTCGAAGCATTGGTTATGGTTACCTGGGTCGTATTTGATGTCCGGAAAAATATCATGTGATCCGGAATGGGCTCCGTACCAAGGCGTCCGGCCTGGACCATGGCAGGCGATTATACAAGCACGACTGGCGGAATTCCAGTTTAATTTCCATAAATTGCCCAAAAAATTAACTTGATCATTTCGAAGCGTTGGTTATGGTTCCTTGGGTCGTATTTGATGTCCCGGAGAAATATCATGTGATCTGATACCGGCTCCATACCAAGGCGTCCGGCCTGGACTATGGCAGGCGATAATAAAAGCACAACTGGCGGAATTCCAGTTTAATTGCCATAAAATGCCAAAAAACCCTTTCGAAGAGTTGGTTGTGGTTTCTTTGGTTGTATTTGATGTCCTGAACAAATATCATGTGATCCGGTACCAGATCCGTACCAAGGCATCCGGCATGGACCATGGATGGCGATAATACAGGCACGACTGGCTGAATTCCAGTTTAATTGCCATAAAATGCCAAAAAATGTAAATTGATCATTTCGAAGCGTTGGTTATGGTTCCTTGGGTCGTATTTGATGTCCCGGACAAATATCATGCATTCCGTTACGGGCTCCGTACAAAGGCGTCCGACCTGGACCATGGGAGGCGATAATACAGGAACGACTGGCGTAATTCCAGTTTAATTGCCATAAAATTCCAAAAAATGTAACTTGATGATTTCGAAGCGTTGGTTATAGTTCCTTGGGTCGTATTTGATGTCCACGACAAATATCATGCAATCCGGTACCGTCTCCGTACCAAGGCGTCCGGCCTGGACCATGGAAGGCGCTAAATACAAGCACGACTGGCGGAATTCCAGTTTAATTGCGATAAAATTCCAAAAAATGTAACTTGATTATTCCGAAGCGTTGGTTATGGTTCCTTGGGTCATATTTCATATCCCGGAAAATATCATGTGAC